>CM042860.1:11210198-11220198 GCA_023658055.1 Thaleichthys pacificus
ATGGAACAACGGTTAACGCATGAATCGATATATGCAAGTTGGATTTTTACTCAGTTTTCAACAAGTTGTTTGAGAACAGATATATCTACGACGATGTTTGACAAATCCGTGCACCAAAATTCCAGTAGTCCAATCCATAACCCGGACCTGAACCTAAAACTACCGGATAACGGGTGCAACCGGACAGCCGGTAGGCCAGGGAAAGACACCTGTACCGGACAGAAACACATTGAGATCACGGGACCCTCGCTGTCTCAAAGAAAACTTTTGATCGGTGTGGATCTTTTCTGCTTGTTTCTGGGTAAATCTCTCTGTCTAATTGAAGATTTTCTGTTTTCTTTTAGTTGGTTAGTAGGCCACTAGTGCATTCATTTGTTATAATAATGGTATGATAATGGGGTGTGTGTGTGTGGTGTGTGTGTTGTGTGCTTGTGTGTGGTGTGTGTGTGGTGTGTGTGTATGTGTGTGGTGTGTGTGTTGTGTGCTTGTGTGTGGTGTGTGTGTGTGTGGTGTGTGTGTGTGTGTGTAATTAGAGACAGACCGAGACAGGGCTAGCTCTGGTTCTGGCCTCCTGCCACAATTGGGCTTTGTCTTCTGGGAGAGCATGCACACACACACACAGACACACACAGACACACACACACACAGACACACACACACACAGACACACACACACACACACACACACACACACACACACACACACACAGACACACACACACACACACACAGACACACACACACACACACACACACAGACACACACACACACAGACACACACACACACAGACACACACACACACAGACACACACACACACACACACAGACACACACACACAGACACACACACACACAGACACACACACACACACACACACACACACACACAGACACACACACACAGACACACACACACACAGACACACACACACACAGACACACACACACAGACACACACACACACAGACACACACACACAGACACACACACACACACACACACACACAGACACACACACGCACAGACACACACAGACACACACACACAGACACACACAGACACACACAGACACACACACACACAGACACACACAGACACACACACAGACACACACAGACACAGACACACACACACACACAGACACACACAGACACACCATCTCTCCATCTTCTTTCTCATCTTTCGTTCACTTTCCATCCTCCCCTCCTTCTCTCCTACCCCCTCACCTCCCCCCTCCTCCTCCTCCCCCCCAGCCTCTATCCCGTTCTTCCTGTGTGAGCTGAAGGTGTTGGGGCCGTACAGGCGTGGTGTGGTCTGTGGAGACGTCTCTCTGGGCTTCCCCTACCTCCCCCGCGAGGCCGTCCCAGACGAGCTGCTCATCTCTGCCGGCCTCCTCATCACCGGCCTCACCGTGAGCTCCTCTTCATGACTACCCTCCTCTTCATCACTAATGTCCTCTTCATCGTCACCCTCCTCTTCGTCACTACCGTCCTCTTTATCACTACCATCCTCTTCATCATCACCCTCCTCTTCGTCACTAATGTCCTCTTCATCATCACCCTCCTCTTCATCACTACCCTCCTCTTCGTCACTACCGTCCTCTTTATCACTACCCTCCTCTTCATAACCACCCTCCTCTTCATCACTACCGTCCTCTTCATCATCACCCTCCTCTTCATCACTACCGTCCTCTTCATCACTACCGTCCTCTTTATCACTACTGTCCTCTTCATCACTACCCTCTTCTTCATCATCACCCTCCTCTTCATCACTACTGTCCTTTTCATCATCACCCTCCTCCTCCCTCTTTCTCCCTCCTCCTCCCTCTCTCTCAGATCTCTGTGGGCGAGTGTTACCGGGGTGCGTTACCATGGCGCCAGCTCCAAGGCCTTCGTGGGGAACCTGTACGTCTCCTGCCTGTACAAGGAGTTGGGGAGCTTCCTGTTCGGCTGCAGCGTCGGCCAATCGCTGACAAACATGGCCAAGCTCAGCGTGGGGCGGCTGCGACCTCACTTCCTGTCTGTGTGCGGCGTCACGTATGCTTCGCTCAACTGCACGCCAGGAAGCTACGTCGCCACGGTGATCTGCAGGCAGCCTGACAACCGCCTGGTGGAGGAGGCCAGGTGTGTGTGTGTGTGTGTTGGTACTCACTGCTAGGTATAGCATGGTGTGTTTGAAGGGGGGGGGGGTGTTTGTGTGTGAGTGAGAGTGTGTGTGTGTGTCTTCGGTTTCTAAATGTTTCTTTGGTCTGTTCAGGAAGTCCTTCTTCTCTGGCCACGCCTCATTTGCAATGTTCACCATGCTGTACCTAGCAGTGAGTACCACCACACACACACCATGCTGTACCTAGCAGTGAGTACCACCACACACACACCATGCTGTACCTAGCAGTGAGTACCACCACACACACACCATGCTGTACCTAGCAGTGAGTACCACCACACACACACCTACACACACCACAGATAAATAGAAACAGGAGAGCCAGAGAGAGAGATGGAGAGAGGGGGGGTGTAGGAGAAATGGTGTGAGAGGGGAGAGAGAGAAGGGGGGTGTAGAAGGAGAGAGGGGGGTGTGAGGGGAGAGAGAGAGAGAGAGAGAGAGAGAGAGAGAGAGAGAGAGAAAGGAGAAGTGGTGCAGACAGAGAAGTGTTTGTTTCAGTCTGACTGAGGAGGACCTGACCTCCCTGCACTACCCAGCTCTATTGTATGGCTGTGTGTGTGCGGGTGTGTGGGGGTGTGTGTGGGTGTGTATGTGTGGGTGTGTGTGTATATGTGTGTGTGTATGTGTGGGTGTGTGTGTGTTGTGTGTGTGTTTATGTGTGTGTGTGTTCTCTCCTCCAGTGTGATAGACCACAATATGCTTACATGGACAGTTTGAGAAAAAGAGAAGATCTGTCCTGGTCAAAACCAAGAGGTCAGCATCTCTTTCCCCCACCTTCCATTCTCTCTCTCCTTTCACATCCCTCCATCGCTCTCCTTTCCAGAGCTGTAAAGAAAGAGGACAGGAGAAAAACAAGGGAGAGGAGGAGAGAGATGGAAGGGAGAGAGAGAGGAGGGAAGTGGAGGATGATAGGGATAAGGAGAAAGTCAAATATAAACCTTTGTTTCTTTTCATCTCCCTGCTACCCCCCCCCCCCCCCCCCCAGTTCTACCTGCAGGCGCGGTGGGCGTGGCCAGGCGTCAGGTTGCTCCGCCCCCTCCTGCAGTGCTTCCTGGTGCTGGTGGCGTTCTACACGGGCCTGACGAGGGTCTCTGATCACCGGCACCACCCCTCCGACGTCCTGGCCGGCCTCCTGCTGGGAGCCCTCACTGCATACTGGGTGGTGAGGGAAGGAGTGTGTGTGCGTGTGTGTGTGTATATGTATGTGTGTGTGCGTGCGTGTGTGTATATGTATGTGTGTGTGTGTGTCTGACTAGTGTGTTTTCCTCTGTTCCAGGCCTTCCACATCTCCTCCATGTTTAAAGGCGTCGGCCCCCCCTCCCCCCTCCCCCTGGACAGACCGCTCACACACACACCACACACCATCTGCTAGTCACACATCTGTGTGTGCGTGTGTGTTGAGTTAGTGTGTGTGAGTGGTTAATGTTTGTGAGTCTGTTCAGACAGAAGAATGTCACATCGTTTCCTGTGAAGTCCCAGACCTCAGCTTTCAGACAGGACAAACCAATCAACTGCCTACTTCAACTCATCGAGGATTGTTACACTACATTGATGACTTGTACAGTGTCTTATTTGTGTTCCATATCGGTATCCCTATCGCGTGCAGAAATTACGTCCTCCCCTATTCCTACCCCATATCTCTTCCAACCAAGCGTTCCTACCAGACAATATTAAGCAATACTATATTAAGCCATAAATATTAATCACAAAATGTGAAGCAAAAGAGATGAAGAAAGTAGATATGCTAATCTCTCTTACTCAATATGCTAGTCAGAAAGAGAGGAATACCTAAGTCTTCATCCAGAGTCGTCTGATCCCGCGCTATAATAAACTATCGATTAAGCCACCCTCTCTTCCTCACGACGCCTAGTCTGTAGGAGCGTTTGGGGGTGAAGAGTCTATCATACCGAGGGTAAGCACTGCTCGAGTAAGAAAGTTATTCTTAATCACACAATCGCTATTCCTACCCCAAGAGCTCCCTTGTGACGATAGGAGGGTCACGCTCATCTCGTGTCTCGTCGGGGGAGTGGTAGATTGCCTCTGGAGGTAAGTGGGCAGTTTTCTAAGATTTGGCGCCGCTTTGATAGTTTTTAGCTTGAGAAAACAAGGCCCCCGGTGATGGGTGGGTAAGTTGACTTTGCATCAGGCGTCTTTCTTGTAATTATTTTTCTTCGAAATGACCGTTATGTCCTTTTAAGGATACAATTCGTGACTTACACATGGGGGAAGGTATTGCATTTGCTTACCATGCCAGCGTAAGTTAATTGCAGGTAGATGCCGCGGGTGTGAACTTTAAAGTGTGGGGTGGGCTGTCCTTCTAAAGGGAGTTTAGTTGTTTGAAATTAAGAGTGGCAAGAGTTTATTGTTCTTAATGAAAGAGGGATCTAGAGTACGGTGCTTGAACTGTAGATAAAGTCAGTTTACGCTTCTGCTATGAGTAAAGGTTCTTCGATTGAGGGTGTTTTTTTGCGGGGGGAACTCCGGGCTATTAGGATTTCCCCTGTGGGGCGAGGGGTAGTTCGAGGATTTTTGTCAGTAAGTGGGAGGGCTAGTGAGTGGATGTGGCATGATGAGGAGGGATGGTGGGGGTTTTGTTTTAGAGTGATCTATGATTCCCCGTGTTATGGAGTGATACGAACAGTACTTGTTGTCTTCGTAGCTGTTGCGGTGACTCGACGTCCTAGAAATTTACTGTCTGGGAGAGTCAGGATAGCGTGAGATTACGTCGCAAGTGGATGCAGGGCTTGTGTTGTTCATGGCAGAATTGCCGTGAGAGGAGCATGTATTCGTGGTTTGGTGTGTGGGACGTTTGATAGGCATTCAATTTGGTGAGAGTGTCTGTGGATAAGTACACTGCCGTATTGATAAGCGAATCAACGTTTTGGTGGAGGTAGCAGGTGATGTTGTATTATGGTGGGGGGGGGGTTAGGGAGTGTGTAGCCGGTTTGTGAGAGACGTAAGGGACGGTTGTCTGACGGAATCGAAGGCGTACGCTTTTGGCTGGGGGTACTCGGGAGTTCTATTTAGGGAGGACGTGGATTCGGTGGATCCAGAGGTGTTGCAGTTTGATTGACGGCTAGAAAGAAGTGTGGCGTTGTTTGTATCGGTGGAGTAGGCGGGATGGACAGTAGCTGTTCTTACATGCTACGGGATAGTGGTGGAAGAGGAGCAGGAAGGGTGGATGGTTGGGAGAGTATTGGCTTGTTTGAAGAGTGCTGTAACTGGAGTATTCGAGCCTAATAGGGGGAGGAGTATTGTATCTATGGGGGAGACTATGGACTCTAGGGGAGTTGTGTACGGGGGGCTTTGGGTACTGTGCTCCTGTTAGGTTACTGCGAGGGCTACTATCTAGGCTGAGAAGTTCGTTTGTGATGGCATGTGTGTCTATCGCTGCAGTAAGGAGAATGAGGGGATGGAAAGGGTGGAGGGGCCTAGAGTGTTTTGTTGTTTTATGCTGGTATCTTCGGAGGGGCAGGTGTCGTGGTATCTTCGTGTTGTCTCAGGTTGAACTTGGGTGTGGACTTTTTTGTGGTTTAGCGGGACCATGGAATTGAAAAACTATCCTGAGATGGGGGACGGATAATTATTGGGAGTCGGGTTTCGTTCGGAGATGCGAATGGATTGGGTGTAGTGAGCGGGTAGCTGCCTCGGCAGTGGTCAGCTTAAGAGGTATGGTACTTCTGCGGGGAGCCGTGGTGACACGACTTCGTCACCCCGTTTGCGCTGGGGGGTCATGGTTCCCTAGGTCTGTTTTCGTTTCGGGGGTACGAAGCATAGAAGTATCTCATATACACATTGATTATTAGTTGTTCTCCGCGGGTTCCTAAATCTTTATGTCGGGGAGTAGTTTTTTAAACATTATTGTGTAGTGTTGTGTCGCATGCGTGTGCTCGTGTGCCGTTCTCGCATTGATGTCACTGGAGGGTTACGCTTTTCAGCTGTATGTCGACAGGATTGTGACTGATGACATGTGTCGTTGATATGTTTCTGCTCTGTACTAGGGTTTGCCCTGGCTACTTATTCATGTTTGCGGGCCTTTTATCCCTTCATAGTTGCAGTACTATTGCTGAAAGATGCTTAGTAATTAGGTAGCATTGGAGTTTTAATCGTTTGTTCTCGGGGCGTAACCCTTTGAGATTATTATTTGTTGGAAACGTAACTAACTGAGAATTTGCAGTCTTTAAGTGCGTAGAGATGTGCACTTGGTTTAGTATTATAAGTTCCGATACTGTTTTTCCCCAAACCTATTTTTGTGCTCTTATGCTTTTATTTGTTTAGTAGTGAGAAGTCTTGGCATCTGTGCTGTCTCTACTTGTTTGTAGCGTGTTGACGGGTGTTATAATTACTGTATGTCAAGGGGTGCGTTCTTTCTTTTTTAATAGCCGAAGTCCTTGACGTCTTTAGCTTTGACCCTATTTTTCTCATGATGTATTTTGTATCTTCGGACCCATTGTGTTTTTGTCTACTTCTCTGTTTTTTTGGTTTTACTATTTTGAATGGTTGTATAGTCTTGCCATCTGCGGTTCCTATGGGGGGTTCTAAGGTTTTTTTCGTTTGTGTGTGTTTGCTTGTTTGGTGTACTGTTTGTTCGTATACGGACAAGGTTGTTACCTTATATTTCTTAATAAATGGTTTACAGGTCTTTCTCTTTCCGCTATATGTGAGCTTTTTTCGTCTTCGCGGTCTCCACTCATTTCCTATTTTGGTTCTGATCTCTGATTGCGTAACAGTAAGGGCTTCTCTACACTCTTTCGTGAAGTGCACTTGGCGGGGTCCAACTGTTTTATTGTATTATTTCTTCTGTGTGTCTCTCTTTTCTTTTCTTTGCTATTTTTAGCTTTTGTCCATCTATTGGGCTGTCTTTCCTGGTTGCTAATTCTATTATCATGCACTTCCGGCCGTGTGCTACTGTCCGTTTATGTCTTTTGATTTTGATTTTTGTCTCTCCGATTGTGTTATATTTTTCCTCATTTTCTTGTGGTTGTTCGTCTGTGTTGATGGTATGGGGTGACATCTTCTTCACCCCTGTTTGTGTTGGGTTGTCAGTACTTTCGTGTCCCTGCTAGTGGTGTACGGTTTGAGGCATACTCTATCAATTCAGATTTAGCACACAAGTTTCTTGGGGTTAGCGTTGGGACTTTCCTCCTTGCTTGTGCCCACATGGCTGTAAGATAAGTGCCTGCATTGCACGGTTGGTTTATTAGCCTTGTTCGCGCGCGGTTTACTGGTCGCTGGTTTGAGCTGTGGGTGAAGTTCAAAAGCCGTGTTTTTTCCATTATCTTTTGGCGTCCTCTGTTGTTTTGCTGCTTGGATAGACCTTTAATACTTTTCAGTAGATGTTAGTGGATTATTGTCGGCTGTGGCTTCGTGCTACTTGTGCCGTATGGAGGCACCATCGTTTGGTTTAGTGTTGGCTCTTCGCGTGGTTTTTGCTTCTGTAGGTACGTGTGGAGAGTGGTTGCATGCGTATCTGTCCCGCATCTCTCTGTGGGGCTTGTATCTTTTAGTCGTCTTTCCCTGCATTCTCCCTTCTATCACGCCCAACCCCACACCGACCCCCTTCCCCCCCCCGACCTCTCACAGTTAATAATCATTCGTTCAAGCTATATGTTTGCGTTAATAACACAATGTAGAGCGTATTTTGTGTATTTTTATTTGTTACCGTTATTAGGTTTTCACTATGCAGTTGCTGATGATTTCTACTTATTAATGTGCTTTGTATTCTTGTTAACCTCACTATGAATAGGGTATCTTTTTTTTATCTAAGTTAGTTATCTCCATATGAAAGCCCTTCATTTATCTTTTGTCACTATGTTTATTTCTTATACTGACTCAATGCACAACTTTTTTGAGCATTTTGATTTAATTGCTCCTTTCAATTATGACTATTTTTTTTTCTGATTTAAATTTTCCTCCTGCTTTCGTATTCGTTGAGTCCTTGTCCTATTTTGTGTTCCGTTTGATGTTCGTATTACTTGTTATTATTCTTACTATCTTGTAGTGTGTTCACTTTCTTTTTTTCCTATGGAGTTGCGTGTGATCTTTCAGGTGAATCGCTTTTACTGTTTAGTGGTCTTTCTTAGTTGTACTTGTTTTTGATATAACTCTGTATTTTCTTTATTTCTAGTCGGGCCTTTATTTTGTTTTCAAACCGGTGAGTCTGTGATATGACGTTTTAGTTTATATACGTTATATGCATTGATGTTGGTGTCTTAACAATATTCTTTTTTGTACTTATTATGATGTGATCTCTCTCTTCTGAGATTGAACCTTTGAATTTTGGTTTTTCACTATTTCAATCTTTTTTATTTCCTGTTTCTGTTTCTTTTCGCTTATTTTTCTCTATTGTCCTTTGTCTTCTCCATTGGTGATGTATTCACCTCTCCTCTTGCACCTAAATAATTTGTCCTGTATGTTCTTTTTATTGTTTTAAACTCATAGTTGTCGTTCTTATTTTGATACTATTTATTCTTTTCTTTATTCATCTGATTTATGTTCTGGTTGGATCATTTTTTATATCAATTAAGTCGCTTTGTTAGAAGTGATAAATATCTTTCTTACTCTTATTTGGTTTTACATTAATCATTATTCTTTGCTGATTGTGACATGGCTTTTGCATTTAGTGATGAATGGTTACATTAATTGTACCTCCAATTTTCTTTTACTAAATGTTATTTCGTCTTTTTCGTGTTTTTCTCGTCTTCAGACTTCCTTCTTTCTTTGTACCATTCTTATCTCTGTTAGTTTGTTTTTTTGTTTTCCTTTATTGTCGAACATATGTTTTTCATTTCTATTGCCTCATCACTTCCTTCATCCCCATTATTCTTAATTCTTATTTTTATAAATTTCTTTGTCCTTCTTCAATTTTTTTATTTTATATGTTTTGTTACTTGCCTCTCTTGTTTTATTCCAAATTAATGTGTATGTATTGCTTTTTAATTTTTTTTTTTTTTCAGCCTCTGTTATTATTTTTTCCGATATTTTTACGTTTTGTTTTCTTCTAATTCGTTTTTCGTTTTCTCTTTTTTTCATATTCTTCTATTTACTTTTTTTCACTATGATCTGATTTTTATTATTATTCTTCCTCCAACACTCTTCTTCCCTATTTTTGGTTCCTCCTTTTTTTGCTTTTTTATCGGATTGTCGTCTTTTTATTTTCTGTATTCTTTTTTTTATTTCCTATTTCACTACTTACATTTCTTCTTTTCAGTATTTAATTATTTATGTTATTTTTCCTCTATCTCTATCATCCTTCATTTTCATTCATTTACTTTCTTTCACCTCAACACTTATCTATTTCTTTCTTTTTCATAGTACTCTTTTTACTTTTCTTTCTTTACCCAATTTTATTTCCTATACCCTTTTTTTTTTTTTTTCTCCCTATTCTTCTTTATTTATTTTTACTTCTTTCATGTTTTTCTACTTTTTTCATTTTTGGTTTTCTGTGTTTTCTTATACGGTTTAATCCTCTGCCTTCATATCTTCATTTCTTCTTTTTTTATTATTTTTGTTTTCATCTGATATTTTATTTTCTTTTTTTTTATCCTCTATTTTCTTTGTGCTTGACCTTTTTTTTACTCTGACTATTTTTCTATCTTCCCTGTTTCCTCCTTCTTTACTTTTCTCCTCCATTTAGTTTATTTTTTGCCATTTCTCCCCTTCCTACTACTTTCTTCTTTTCATCGTTATTCCTTTTCCCTCATTACTCCTCTAATTTCCTTTGCAGTTTCGTATTCTTATTTCTTACTACTCTCACTGTACTGTTCTCTTCTAATCTTACTTTCTTTTTTTATCTTACCTCCTTTCCCCCTTCCTCGCGCTTTTACCTCATTGTT
>CM042860.1:11221306-11223806 GCA_023658055.1 Thaleichthys pacificus
GGGATTGGTTGAGAATATAGGGTGTCAGGTAAAGGGGCGGGGGTATGATCCCAGGGTAGAAGAAAATTCTCTGATGTCCTTTAAGTATACAAAGGCTGTACACACACACACGCACACATACAAGCACACACACACATGCACGCACACACACACACACCTCCAAATTCTTTCAATGCCTTTCAAAGTCAATATAAAGTCATGCAACAAGTCTTTTAAAGGATTTTTGGCAACACAGAAATTACTTCCTAAAACTGCCCCCTTTATGGAGGGACTGACAAGCTGATCAACCAATAGGAAACCAGACTATGGATTAAACAACAGTAATGCACCAATGAGGCGGAAGGACACAAGAGTGGGAGGGGGCAGGGAATAAGAGGGCTGAGAAAGAGGGAGAGAGAGAGAGAGAGGGAGAGGGAGGAGAAGGGAGGGAGAGAGAGAGAGAGAGAGAGAGAGAGAGGAGAGGAGAGAGAGAGAGAGAGAGAGGGAGAGGGGGGGAGGGAGGGAGAGAGAGAGAGACAGAGGGAGAGAGAATGGGATGGATCACAGAGAAAAGCAACAGAACGTGGAACAAGAAAGGGGGCGGAGCTTGTGATGACCGAGACATGGAGACAGAGGAGGCATCATCATCTTCATCATCATCACACCATCATCAATCTTCATCACCATCATCATCACCGTCATCGATCAACAGTCAGCTCCATAGGGAGTCCAGTGTACATCCCCTCCTCTTCATCCTCCTCCTCATCATCATCACCACCACTTCCACTCAGGTCCGCAGCTTGAGGTGTGTTTGAGTTCCACCACAGTACGCTCCTCAGGGTCGTCCCAGCTGGCCTTAGCTGTTACGCTGAACCGGGACAATCAAATCAAGTGCACCTGGAAGTACAGTACGCGGGTGGAAATGACCCAGTGTTCTTCAGACAATCAATATTCCTCCTCCTCTTCCTCCTCCTCCTCCTCTTCCTCCCGTCCCGATCACCACCGCCCTAGTCACAAACTCGTCACTCGCTGCATCTGTCCGTCATCCTCCTCGGGGGCGGGCTCAGCGTATGCTGCCTCTCCATTGGACGGGAGGGGCGGGGGCTGGTAGAAGGTCTGCATGTGATTGGGCCGCGGTCCCGAGCGGGGGCCGTCCCAGGCTGTAGGGCAGCTCGAGGGCGGGGCGTTGGGTTCGGGAGGCGGAGCCAACCTCCTGTGGACCCCTGACCCCCGGGCCTCCGTCGCTCTGGACCCTCGGGCTGCTGTCAGTGGTAGCTGAGGAGCGGGGGGGAGGAGGAGCGGGGGAGGGCGGGGGAGAGGAAGCGAGGGGGGGAGGAGCTGCGGCCGTACTGGGTGTCGCGGGCGTAGACGCTAGGGGGGGAGTTTCGGGAGTAAAACACCAGGGGGGGAGGCACGGGCGCGGGAGTAGATGGGGGAGGAGTTTGACTCCCTGGTGTAAATGGGGGAGGAGTTTGACTCCCTGGTGTAAATGGGGGAGGAATTTGAACTCCCTGGTGTAGATGGGGGGAGGAGTCCAGGGGTCGAGGTCGAGGTCAGGGGTCAGGGGGAGGTCGAGAGCTGTCGGGTTCCTCCGAATCCGCCGTGGTAACGGAAAGAGTGTCCGTTCCCCCTCTCCGTCTCTCCTTTCCATCTCTCCATCACTCCGCCGGAGCCTCCGTCGTTCTCATCTCTCCATCCCTCCTCTCCATCCTCCATCCCTCCTCTTTCTGCGTGTTTCAAATACAAGGGCTCTTCTCTGTCTCCCTCCCTCTCTCTCCTCCATCCCTCCTCTCCATCCCTCCATCCCCTCATCTCTCTGGGTCAGGAACAGCGGTTTCCTCCCTCCTCTCTCCATCCCTCCTCTCCATCCCTCTATCCCTCCTTCTCTCTGTTTGGAGAACAGCTGCTCTTCTCTCTCTCTCTCATCCCTCCCCTCCATGCCCTCCATCCCTCCCTCATCCCTCTGGGTGAGGAACAGAGGCTCTCCCTCCCCTCATCTCTCCGCCCCTCCCCTCCATCCCTCCATCCTCCCTCCCTCAGGGAGAGCTTCATCCAGGGGCTTGAACGGTTTCCATGTCGACCGGTGGGGAGGCGGGGGAGGGGGCGGCAGGGGCCGGTCCCGGTACCGGTCCGAACCCCCCCCGCCGCCCGGCTCCGGCCCCGCCCCCCGTAACCGCGGCAGACGTCCCCCTTGGGGGCGTGTCAGGTGGAGAACGGCGAGGCTGCACTTCTGGAGGCGGAGTGCGGCTGCTGCCCTCTCCTGCCCGCTGGCCTACCCAGGTGCACTGCAGCGCCGCCCTCATCGTCAATGAGGGCGGGGAGCGGACGCCGTTAGCGACGGCGACGGCTGTGGCGGCTGAAGAGGGTAGGGGTTGGTCCAGCTCTCTGGGGCGTGGCGTGCCTGCGTTGGCGCCAGCCCTCCAGCGCGGGCGGGGGCCGGCCAGCGGTCGGACCTGGGGGCCGGGCCAGGCTGCCGTAGCGCTGCTGGGACGCGGGGGCCGGACGCAGGTTGCTCTGCACC
>CM042860.1:11228806-11278806 GCA_023658055.1 Thaleichthys pacificus
TTCAACACATACACCTCCAGGTCTGCACACACACACACACACACACACACAGAGAGAACACACACACACAGAGAACACACATACACAGAGAACACACATACACAGAACACACACACACAGAGAACACACACACAGAGAACACACACACACGCAGATAAACATAATTAGATTTGTTGTGTACAGATAAAAACTAACTCACACAAACACACACACACACACCACACAAGCACTGCTCACCAACATTAGGTGCCCGGTCACTGAAACGTCCCTTCATACAGGTTGTTGGCCAATAGAAAGCCTCCTTTCTCCATGGCGTCCAATAGGAGTGAGGCGGAGCGCGTGATTGGTCGACAGACCCCATGTCAGCCCAGGAGACCCAGAGCCTCGGGGGCTGAGCAGGTTGTTAACTCAGTCTGGATGACCGCCTGGGGACGAGCGGAGAATGAGAGGAGTATAGATGTATATGGTATGTATATGTATATACAGTATCTCTATAGAGACAGAGAGAGAGATATAGATGGAACAGAGTTGGAGAGAGAGAGAGACAGCGAGAGAGAGAGCGATGGAAAGAGGAGAGACAGAGAGAGAGAGTTGGAGAGAGAAATGGAGGAAAGAGAGAGGTAGAGAGAGAGGGAGAGAGAGTGTAGAGAGAGTTTAGAGAGAGATAATTAGAGAGAGAGGAGAGAGGTAGAGAGATAGAGAGTTAGAGAGAGAGAGAGAGAGAGAGAGAGTTAGAGAGGTACAGAGAGAGGTAGAGAGAGAGGTAGAGAGAGAAGGAGAGAGAGGTAGAGAGAGTTAGAGCGAGAGAATTAGAGAGAGAGAGAGGTAGAGAGAATTAGAGAGAGAGAGAGAGGTAGAGAGAGTTAGAGAGAGGTAGAGAGAGAGGTAGAAGAGAGGTAGAGAGAAAGGTAGAGACGAGAGAGAGAGAGAGAGAGAGAGAGAGAGCAGAGAGAGAGAGAGGCAGAGAGAGTAGAGAGGAGAGAGAGAGAGAGAGAGGTAGAGAGAGGTAGAGGCAGAGAGAGGTAGAGAGAGAGAGGTAGAGAGAGAGAGGCAGAGAGAGGTAGAGAGAGAGAGGTAGAGAGAGGTAGAGGAATAGTTCCTACCTGGATGTAAGCTCTGCATGTTCGTTCTCTCTTCTGTAGCTGTGGAACACAGAACACACACACGTTACTCTGTGTGAGTGTGTGTGTGTCAAAGTCTATGTGTGTGTGCGTAGATATACGAGTGTGTGTGTGCGTGTGTGTAGTACCTTGTTGTAGTTGCGTGCTGCTGACTCCTTATTGGCCGGTCTCAGAGCCTGCAGCTGGGAATCCAGGATGTCCAATAGCTGCTCGATCAGTTTGACGGACATGCTGACATCACCAGCGTAGACACGCCCCCTGGTCAGGTTCACCAGCTCACCTGCGATGTTGGCAGCATTCTCTCCACTCTTGATCTGAGAGGACACACACACACACACAGTGTTTGAGTGAATGTGTGTGTGTGTGTCTACATGTGAATGTGTGTGTGAGTGAGTGTGTGTGAGTGTGTGTGAGTGTGTGAGGCCTTCTGGGCTATCTGGTTGTGAGTGTGTGTGAGTGTGTGTGAGTGTGTGAGTGTGTGTGAGACCTTCTGGGCTATCTGGTTGTGAGTGTGTGTGAGTCGTGTGTGAGTGTGTGAGTGTGTGTGAGACCTTCTGGGCTATCTGGTTGACCCAGGGGGAGGTACAGTTGCTGAGGTCAGGACCTGCAGAGCTCCAGGAGACCGGAAGACAACACACACAGGTAGGAGGCTATGCCTGGAGGAGGTGAGGGAGGAGGAGGAGAGGAGGAGGAGGAGAGGAGGGGAGTGAAGGAGGAGGAGGGGAGGAGGAGGAAGAGGAGAGGAGGAGGAGAGGAGGAGGAGGAGGGGAGGAGGAGGAGGGGAGGAGGAGGATGGGGAGGAGAGGGAGGAGGAGGAGGAGAGGAGGAGGGGAGGAGGGAGAGGAGGAGGGGAGGGGAGGAGGGAGAGGAGGAGGTGAGGAGGGGAGGAGGAGGGGAGGGGAGAGAGATGAGGGGGTTAGGAGGAGGTAAATAGTATTAGTGTGAAGCAACAACATCATCTGCATAAGCTGCCTTTACTGAAGAGAGAGAGAGAGGGGGGGGGGGGGGGGGAGTTCAAAGAGAGGACACCAGACTACGATTTCAAAGAGGTAACTAGGACACAAACACAAACACAGACACACCACATACACCCCATACACACATTCAATCTGTATCCATTAGCAACAAACATACCGGGAGATTCCAGCCTCATAGTACTCCAAAAATCTCTCCTTAAAACACACACGCATATAAACACACACTAAGACAACCCTCCACACACCACACGCTCACACACACTCAGTCCAGAGTGTGTCTTACCCAGCGATCCTTTAGGACAGGGTCTCTCGACCCTCTCTCCTTTAGGCGTGGGGGCCACAGCACCCCCCTGGAACCCGGCCCTCGCACCCCCCCCCCCTGGCCCCCCGGAGCCAGCGGCACGCGCAGGGGGGGGCGGGGGGTCAGCGGGACCATGGCCGTGATTGGCCGCTGGTCGGGGGCGCGGTTGATGACCCTATGGGGGTGGAGGCCGAAGGTCGTACAGGGGTCAGAGGTCGTACGGGGGTCAGGGCCACCGTGGCTGTGTAGCTACGCACTGTCGTCATGAGCGAGGAGAGGGGACCTGGGGGGGGGGGGATGGAGGGAGGGGAGGGTGAAGGGGGAGGGGAAGGAGGGGGGGGAGGGTGAAGGGGGAGGGAAGGAGGGGGGTGGATGGGAATAGAATAGTATAAGAGAAGAAAGAAGAAAGTGAATATAAAAAATGTATTCAACACATTTATGTGCACACTCACACCTATACACACACACACTCAGACACACACACACTCAGACACACACAGCTGTCACCTTTGGTGGGCGTGGGCAGGGTGAACTGCAGGGGGTATCTCAGCACGTAGTAGTTGTTCCACACGTACAGCTGGTTGTCTCTGGGGTTGTAGTCTACAGACGAGATGTACTGGTACGGGTTGGGGAACGGGATTCGAACCGGCAGCTCCCGCCCCCGGCTGGTGTCGAAGGCGTACACCACCATGTCCCCGCCCCCCCCGGCTCTCTGACTTGGCCCTCGTCGTCCTGGAAGACGGAGAGCGCACGGCGTACAGCACGCCGCACGCCATGAAGGCGTTGGAGGCGCCGCGCCTTGTCGAAGCTCGTCTCCCAGGTGCCCTCGAAACGCAGCGTGTACGGGTTCACCTGGGGGGTTACGACCAATCAGGTTGAGACCTCATGGAGGGACGGGCCTCCTCTCCCCTCCTCCTCCCCTCCCCTCCTCCCTCCCCTCACCCTCCGTCATCCTCCCCCTCTCCTCCCCTCCCTTCCCTCCTCCTCCCCTCTGCCTCCTCGTCCTCCCCTCTCGCTCCCTCTCCCTCTCCTATCCCCTACCTCCCCTCTCCACCTCTCCCCTCTCCCCCTCCCCTTCATCCTCCTCCTCCCCCTCTCCTCCCCTCCCCCTCTCCTCTCCTCCCCCTCCTCTCCTCTCCTCCCCCCCTCCTCCTCCTCTCCTCCCCCCCTCCTCCTCCCCCTCCTCCTCTCCTCCCTCCTCCCCTCTCCTCCTCCCCTCCTCCTCTCCTCTCCTCCCCTCTCCTCCTCTCCTCTCCCCTCCTCCCCTCTCCTCCTCTCCCCTCTCCTCTCCTCCTCTCCCTCCCCTCCTCTCCCCTCCTCTCCTCTCCTCCCTACCTGGCTGACCACGATCCTCCCGTTGTTGGCCTCGGTGGAGTAGATGACCCAGAGGCCGTTCTCGTCCACGGCCAGGTCGATGTCGCTCTTGCCCCCCCAGCGGTAGGGCGAGGTGTCGTGGTAGTTGGCGTTGGCCACCACCGCCTCGCCGCTCTTGATGCGCCGTGCGCAGGTCGTACTTCACCAGGTTGCGCGTGCGCTCCTTGTTGTAGAAGACGGCGCCATCGTACACCACGAAGCCTGTCCCGTCCACACGACTAGGCAGCCTGGGGGGGGGGGGGGGGGGGGAGAATGTTAGAAGACACACACACTCACACACCCTCACACCCTCTCACTTGTATTGGTGGTTACCCTGACCCCATCCACACCCACACACCCTCGCACACACACACTCACACACACACACTCACACACCCTCACACACACCCTCACACTCTCTCACTTGTAGGTGGTGGTGACCCTGTTCTGCCTGTAGTCGTCCCAGGAGGCGTATTCATACAGCATCTCCGTCCTATAGGGTGTCCAGGGCATCACGTACAGCCTATCAGCTGCCTGCAGGGGGTCCTTACACCACGCCCCCGACTGATGCTCCGCCTCCAGCAGAGAGCTGGCAGGCTGGATGCTGAGCAGGGAGCCTGGACACACAAAGACTGGGGGAGGAGGGGAGGGGGGAGAGGGAGGAAGGAGGAGGGGCGGAGAGGGAGGAGGGGAGGGGTGAGAGGGAGGAAGGAGGAGGGGAGGAGAGGGAGGAGGGGAGGGGTGAGAGGGAGGAAGGAGGAGGGGCGGAGAGGGAGAGAAGGAGGAGGGGAGGGGGGAGAGGGGGGAGGAGGAGGGGCGGAGAGGGAGGAAGGAGGAGGGGCAGAGAGGGAGGAAGGAGGAGGGGCGGAGAGGGAGGAAGGAGGAGGGGAGGAGAGGGAGGAAGGAGGAGGGGAGGAGGGGGGAGAAAAAGGCAAAGGAAGGAAGGAGGGAGGGAGAAGAGGTATTCAGAGAGGAGAGGAAAGACAAGAAGAGGAGAGGATTAGGAAGTGTTACGTGTGTGCAGATATGCGTGTGTGTGTGCGTGCATGTGTGCGTGCGTGTGTAGGTGAGGTAGAAGACACCTAGGGGGCGGGCCTTTATTTTCCCTGGGCGAATGAGAGGACAGGTTAGTTTACACATAGAGCACATGGATTGGTCGACCAACGTGTCAATCACAATATGGCCTTGCATGCATTGCACACACACACGTTCTCCCTCTCTCTCTCTCTCTCTCTCCTCTCTCTCTCTCTCTCTCTCTCTCTCTCTCTCTCTCTCTCTCTCTCTCTCTCTCTCTCTCCCCTCTCTCTCTCTCTCTCTTTCTCGCTCTCTCTCTCTCTCTTTCTCGCTCTCTCTCTCTCACACGCTCACATCCATTTGGTCTTATTTTTCCTCAGAGAGACAAATAAGGGTGCGTTCCTTTGGGAAGAAAGGATGAGAGAGGAGAACGAGGAGGAAGGGAACCAGGAAAGGGGAGGTTAATGATCAATATATACAGAGAGAGAGAGAGAGAGAGAGAGTGTGTGTGTGTGTGGGGAGAGAGAGTGTGGGGAGAGAGAGAGAGAGGGGCGGGGAGTAAGGGAGAGTGACTGCGTGTAGGTAATTCTGGGGAGAAAGAATTAGTGAAGAAAAGAGAAAGAAACTGAGCGAGAGAGAGAAAGAGAGAGAGGGAGAGATTAAAGGGTAGACTATGAGAAGGGAAAAGAGGAAGAAAGAGAGAATACAGGGAAAGAAAAAAAGGGGCAACATCCAGCATGACCACGAAACAACAACCTGGGGGTGAAAAGAGAAAGAGATGGAGGGAGGGAGAGAGGAGGGAGAGAGGAGGGAGAGAGGAGGGGAGAGGAGGGAGAGAGGAGGGGGAGAGGAGGGAGAGAGGAGGGAGAGAGGAGGGGGAGAGGAGGGGGAGAGGAGGGGGAGAGGAGGGAGAGAGGAGGGGGAGAGGAGGGAGAGAGGAGGGAGAGAGGAGGGAGAGAAGAGGGAGAGAGAGAGAGAGGAGGGAGAGAGGAGGGAGAGAGGAGGGGGAGAGGAGGGAGAGAGAGAGGAGGGAGAGAGAGAGGAGGGAGAGAGGAGAGAGAGAGGAGGGAGAGAGGAGGGGGAGAGGAGGGAGGGAGAGAGAGAGAGGAGGGAGAGAGGAGGGAGAGAGAGAGGGGGAGAGGAGGGAGAGAGGAGGGAGAGAGGAGGGAGAGAGGAGGGGGAGAGGAGGGGGAGAGGAGGGGGAGAGGAGGGAGAGAAGAGGGAGAGAGAGAGAGAGGAGGGAGAGAGGAGGGAGAGAGGAGGGGGAGAGGAGGGAGAGAGAGAGGAGGGAGAGAGAGAGGAGGGAGAGAGGAGAGAGAGAGGAGGGAGAGAGGAGGGGGAGAGGAGGGAGGGAGAGAGAGAGAGGAGGGAGAGAGGAGGGAGAGAGAGAGGGGGAGAGGAGGGAGAGAGGAGGGGGAGAGGAGGGAGAGAGGAGGGAGAGAGGAGGGGGAGAGGAGGAGAGAGGAGGGAGAGAGGAGGGAGAGAGGAGAGAGAGAGGAGGGAGAGAGGAGGGGGAGAGGAGGGAGAGAGGAGAGAGAGAGGAGGGAGAGAGGAGGGGGAGAGGAGCGAGAGAGGAGGGAGAGAGGAGGGAGAGAGGAGAGAGAGAGGAGGGAGAGAGGAGGGGGAGAGGAGGGAGAGAGGAGAGAGAGAGGAGGGAGAGAGGAGGGGGAGAGGAGGGAGAGAGGAGGGGGAGAGGAGGGGGAGAGGAGGGGGAGAGGTCTGCAGGACAAAAGGACAGAAGTGAAAGGGAATGAGAAAAGAGAGAGAGAAGAGTGAGAGATGGATAGAAGAGGCTGAGGAACAGGAGGAGGAGGAGGAGGAGAAGGAGGAGGAGGAGGAGGAGGAGGAGGAGGAGGAGAGTCAAGATGCTACGGCGTTGTTGTATTACCTTTTTGGTCCACTTCTACTCAAGCAGGAAAAGAGAGGGAGAGAAAGAAGAGAGAGAGAGTCAGAGGATGAATGAAGGAAAGAAAGAGAGAATAAAAGAGATCATACGACGAGGAACGGTCATCCATGAAAAAGAGAGAAATTAGAAATCCCCCTCCACCCTCCACCCTCCACCCCTCCACCCAGCTCCTGCAGGGAAAAGAAAGTCCTTTGTCACTCCTGAGAGACACACAAACACACACAGTCACTCACACGCACAAACACACATACAGTCAATCACACGCTCATGCACACACGCACAAACACACACTAAACACACAGATATGCATCACACACGCTCATGCACACACACCAGTCACAACTTGTCTTTAGCCTGTAGAACTGTAATGAAACACTGTGAATGAACAAAGAGTTTAAAAGATGACCTGTGTGTGTGTGCGTGCGTGTGTGTGTGTGAAAGAAATGACAAAGAGAGAATGTTAGAGTGATGTTGTTGGTGGAAGAGAGTTAGCTAGCGCTGACACTGTAAAGGAGGGTGTGTGTGTGTACTGTAAGGGTGTGTGTGTGTGTGTGTACGTACTGTAAGGGTGTGTGTGTGTGTGTGTGTGTGTGTGTGTGTGTGTGTGTGTGTGTACTGTAAGGGTGTGTGTGTACGTACTGTAAGGGTGTGTGTGTGTACGTACTGTAAGGGTGTGTGTGTGTGTGTGTACGTACTGTAAGGGTGTGTGTGTGTGTACGTACTGTAAGGGTGTGTGTATGTGTGTGTGTGTGTGTACTGTAAGGGTGTGTGTGTGTGTGTACGTACTGTAAGGGTGTGTGTGTGTACGTACTGTAAGGGTGTGTGTGTGTGTGTGTGTACATACTGTAAGGGAGTGTGTGTGTGTGTGTATGTACTGTAAGGGAGTGTGTGTGTGTGTGTACATACTGTAAGGGAGTGTGTGTGTGTGTGTACGTACTGTAAGAGTGTGTGTGTGTACGTACTGTAAGGGTGTGTGTGTGTGTACGTACTGTAAGAGAGTGTGTGTGTGTATGTACGTACTGTAAGAGTGTGTGTGTGTACGTACTGTAAGGGATGGTGTGTGTGTGTGTGTGTGTGTACGTACTGTAAGGGATGGTGTGTGTGTGTGTGTGTGTGTACGTACTGTAAGGGATGGTGTGTGTGTGTGTGTGTACGTACTGTAAGGGATGGTGTGTGTGTGTGTGTGTACGTACTGTAAGGGAGTGTGTGTGTGTACATACTGTAAGGGTGTGTGTGTACGTACTGTAAGAGAGTGTGTGTGTGTGTGTACGTACTGTAAGAGAGTGTGTGTGTACGTACTGTAAGAGAGTGTGTGTGTACGTACTGTAAGGGATGGTGTGTGTGTGTGTGTGTACGTACTGTAAGAGAGTGTGTGTGTACGTACTGTAAGGGATGGTGTGTGTGTGTGTGTGTGTACGTACTGTAAGGGACACACTCGTACTGGATCTCCAGGTACTTGTATGTTCCAGGACACGGGTCAGGGAACACATCCACCCCCGCTACCACCACACACTGGGTCCTGTTGTTACACCTGGGGGGAGGAGGGAGGGAGGCAGAGAGAGAGAGGGGAGAGGGAGGGAGAGAGAGGGGGGAGGGAGGGAGAGAGAGGGGGGAGGGGAGGGAGAGAGAGGGGAGAGGGAGGGAGAGAGAGGGGGGAGGGGAGGGAGGGAGGGTGTATTACAGTATTGATCTGGTATTCTTGGAAAACACTGATGAGAACAGGGAGAGACTGGCGCCATCGCTGTACACACCCACACACACACTTACACACACACACACTTACACAGACACTACACATGCTTACACAGACACTACACACACACACACACTTACACAGACACCAAACACACTTCCAACTTAAGTAAACAAACTGTGTCATCTGTCATCTGTCATGTTCAAGTTCATTGATTCATGCACACACACATTTTACTCCCCAACCCCACCAAACACACGTAACCACACACACATACACACAAGCTAACACACACACACCTCTGGGACATGATCTTGAGGGCGTCGGGGAGGTAGCACTGGGTGTTCTCCATCTGGAACGGGTCGGCGTCGCAGATCTTGTCGTCCGTGCGGCCGTAGTTGGCCGTCTCCACCATCACGACATCACTTCCTGGGCAGCGCAGCTCGATGGGGTAGCCCTCGCACGCCAGCTCCCTCCGGAGGAGACCGAAGGGCATGGCGGCCCGAGACATGGCTGGGGGGGGGGGGGGTACAATCAGCAGGAGATCCCTCCTTCCCTCCTCCTCCCCTCATCCCTCCTCCTCCCCTCATCCCCCCGTCCTCATCCCTCCCCCCCTTCATTCCGTCATCTTTCCATACCCCCCTCCTGTCCCTCCATCCCTCCTCCTTTCCCTCCCTCCCTCCTCCCTCCCTCCTCCCTCATCATCCCCTCATGAAGGGTGTGATACCCACCTTGCCCAGAGGGGGCGACGTGCGCCAGGGTCAGCATGCACACCCCCAGGAACCAAAGAGAGCGTGCCATGGCGGAGAGGGGAAGAGTTAGGGAGCGACACCACCGTCACACGCTTGAAGACAACCTGTGGAGACGAGAGATGCAGAATCAGATCCTTAAATATCAACTGAGAGTTCACAGGGGTACCACATGAAGGATGGGGAGAGAGGGAGAGAGAGAGAGGGAGAGAGATATAGAAAGAGATAGGGAGAGAGAGGCAGGGAGACAGAGGGAGAGAGACAGAGATAATAAGAGAGCGAAAGAGGGAGATAGAGGCAGAGAGAGCGAGAGAGAGAGGAAGAGGAAGAGAGAGAGCGAGAGGAGACAAGCAGTGCTGTGGAATTGTTCCTCAATCTGCTGTTGCCATGGTGATACCACGTCACAGGCACAGAGAGAGTCGGTGAGAAAATATTCTTTGTTTGCAAGAGGTGTGTGTGTGCATGTGTGTGTGTGTGTGTGTGAGAGAGAGACAGAGAGAGAGACAGAGAGAGAGACAGAGAGAGAGACAGAGAGAGAGACAGAGAGAGAGACAGAGAGAGAGACAGAGAGAGAGACAGAGAGAGAGACAGAGAGAGAGACAGAGAGAGAGACAGAGAGAGAGACAGAGAGAGAGACAGAGAGAGAGGTGTTAATGTTGTCAACAGAAGGACCCTGCACAATCTGGATTTGTGTGTTTTTGTGAATATTCTGTAGGTGTGTATGTGTGCCTGTGCATACATATGTGTGTGTATTAGTGTTTGTATGTCCTGTGTGTGTGTGTGTGTGTGTGTGTGTGTGTGTGTGTGTGTGTGTGTGTGTTTGTATGCATGTGTGTGTGTTTATTCCTGAGGTTCTTTCCATCTCCTAGTTAAGTAATGATGGCAGACAGATTTAGGTCACTTCACCATACAGAGGGACAACACACACACACAAATAAATACATACATACATACATGCATGCATACATACATACATACATACATACATACATACATACATACATAGACACACACAAACCAGGTTAAACCCTACAAATATAACCTTTCTCACACACACACGCACACACACAAACACACACTGGACAAAATATGCTCAAAACCCTCCAGGAAGATAATCTCTCATGGTCAACAATCTTTCTGTCTGTGTCTTTATCACACACACACACACACACTGTACACACACACACACACCCCTGAGTGTTGATGCAGAAGAAGTAGAGCAGGGCCACTGATGGGCCTTGACAAAGCCACCCACCCAGTCCTCTCTCTGCACTTCCCCACTCCTCACTCCACACACCCTGGCTAGGGACCAAATCTAGCCCCAGGCCACAGCCCGGCCTACTTGGGTGAAACAGAGAAAGAGAGATGGAGAGAGAGAGAGAGAGAGAGAGAGAGAGAGAGAGAAGGGGAGGAAAGGGAGAGAGAGAGGGAGAAGGACAGAGAGAGGGAGGGGAAAAGAGAGAGAGAGAGAGAGAGAGAGAGGGAGAGGGAGGAGAGAGGGACAGAGAGAGAGAGGACGCGTGTACTATGCTAGAGGACACCTAGTAAACGACCCCCCCGCCACACACACACATTATAACAGGGTACCGTTATAACGTTACCCCCCACCACTGTTAATAACACATTGTGCAACTTCGCACATAACAATACTATGGTGAATCATTTAACACTTGATTCACGAATCAGAGATGACTCCCAGGTGTTCTTCCTTCAGGTTTGCCAGCAAACAGGTCCTCTCCTCTCTCTCTCTCTATCTCATACAATGCCTGGTTTGCAAAATAATCAAGCCCCAGATGCACAAACATACAGAGATCCCTGTAGATGCAGACTAGTGCAGTGCCCGTGGTCACACTGGGACTCCATGATAATGTTAGCTAGCTAGCTAATGTTAGCTAGCTAGCTAATGTTAGCTGCTGAAAGACAGAATTTAGGGAGGAGGGAGGAGAGTAGGAAAGGAGGAGAAAGGGAGGGATGAGAGAGAGAGGGATGAGAGAGAGGGGGATGAGAGAGAGGGGGATGAGAGAGAGGGGGATGAGAGAGAGAGGGATGAGAGAGAGGGGGATGAGAGAGAGGGGGATGAGAGAGAGGGGGATGAGAGAGAGGGGGATGAGAGAGAGGGGGATGAGAGAGAGAGGGATGAGAGAGAGGGGGATGAGAGAGAGGGGGATGAGAGAGAGAGGGATGAGAGAGAGAGTGCTTGCTTTAGGGTGTGGGTCATTGATGCACAATACATACGCATAAAAACATGTCCTTATAAAAGGTAGATAAAGAGAGGAAGTATGTGTGTGGTGGTGTGTGTGTAGTTGTGAAAGGCTGTGTGTGTGTGTCGTATGTGGGTGTGTGTGTGCAGTATGTGTGTGGTGGTGTGTGTGTAGTTGTGAAAGGCTGTGTGTGTGTGTCGTATGTGGGTGTGTGTGTGTGCGACTGGCACTGGTTCTTTGAAAGCTTTGAATACATTTGACCGGTGTGTAATCTGGGTTCTGATGTTTGTGGAAGCGTATATTTAGACCTGCGAGAATATAAATATATACAGTATGTAAATGAACACATGTAAATAAATACATGAGTATGGCCATTTTGACCTCATCCCAGAAACCTATCCAGATGTACGCTTTCCTATTCAAATCACCCTGAACACAAGATCTAACCAAATCTATCTCTGTCTGTGTCTGTGTGTGTCTCTCTCTCTGTGCGTGCATGTCTCTATGTGTGTGTGTGTGTGTGTGTGTGTGTGTGTGTGTGTGTGTGTGTGTGTGTGTGGGGCACAGGCAAATTGGAAGATTTTTGTCTTCAGTGGTTGATGTAAATGAGAGCTACCCTGGAGACAGTACACACACACGTACACACACACACACACACGTACACACACACACACACACACACATGAAGAAGCTCAGGTGAGTCACATGGAAAGCACTCATTTACAAATCATTCTCTCTTAATTTCTCTCTTCTTTTCTCTCCGTCTCCCGCTCTCTCTTTTTCCATTCCTCCTTTCTCTCTTTTCCCCCCCAACACACACCCACAACATAACACACACACCCACAACATAACACACACACCCACAACATAACACACTCAACACACGCACACTATGGAGCACACGCAACATAGCACACAACATAACTAACTCACACATGCACACACACACAGAAAGGTATCAGAAAATCTGTCTGAGAAACGTGAGTCACCAATCAAAACCCTGTCAGCCAGTAAACCCCTCTCTCTCTCTCTGCCTCTCTCTCTTTATCCCTCTCTCTCTCCCTCCGTTCTTTTCTCCTTCCCTCCATCTTGGTTCTCTTTCCCTCTCAATCACTCCTTCTCTATTATTTCTCTTATACAGGCACACACACTTACAGAAACACAGAGGGAAACCGACAGAGACACGGTGGATTGCTTATTCTAACGAGCATTGAAAAAATTCTCACGTGCGGCATTTCAGCTACCAATCAACATGTGGATATCACACCTCCCGCTGCAGAACGCGCCTGTGTGTGAGTGTGTAAGAGAGATATTTCGGCAGGCCATTCCACTCGGAAGAAATCCTATATAGTAGCCTATTGCTCCTTCACCCGCAGTTTCGTTCCCTCTCGTGCTTACCGTCAGGCCCCCGCTGCGCCGGTACCCCTCCTCCTCGATTGTTCAGTGCGTCTCGTTCATCCTCCGTTTTCGAGCCTCCCCTCTCCTCGCGTCGTCTCCGCCCGTCGTCGTTCAGCCTCTGTTCTCTCCTCCCTTACTCCGTCTCTCCGGTTGAGGCATGAAATTAAATATTTAATGCGCGCGTCCTCCGCGGGCGAGGCCGCGCCGAGGGAAAATGTCACGGTGCAGACAAGAGAATATCCTACGCTGCTCGTAAATCAACACCTAAAAATGGAGTGGGGTGATTTAAACAAACCCCGTAACGCAAATATGATCACACACACACACACTGTAACGGTGTCGATGGCTTTCCCCGCTCGTGCGTCACATCGATTGCACAATTCCCCTGGGATCCTCTCTCGAGCGATGACTGTTACCGCGAAGGATGCTAGATAAGGGCGTGATTAAATAATATTTGAATGAAATTGAAAGCAGACTGAAATTCAAGAGTCTTTTAGCTTCGATTCTATTGCTCGTTCCTGATGTCTCGCTCGAGCCGCAGCTGTTTTCTCTCGAGGCTACGCTTCACTATGGATGTTGAACAGCCTCTAAAAAAAGAAAACACAGGCTTCTGACTCGGCCAATGGCATGCCTCCGTTAGCTGGAGAACGGAAAACCGGAGAGGCGTCAAGGAGACCGTCGGTCCCTTGTCCATCTACCAGAGGAACGGACAGACATTTAACGGTTGGAGGACCAGACGATTTACCAGCGCGTGTCCCCGAACAATGTTCCACAATGGTCTGGAACTCAGGTTTTAACGGATATAGTCGAATGTCGTTCAAATGCAGAGCTGGAAACGCTACATCGCATCATCCTGAGACGCGGGTTCTCTCACTCGCCTCCCTCTCATCGAAGGCCCAGTAGACGGTGATACAGCGCTCCCTCGCGTCCACCACACGCAACACCCGTTATGACATTGGATTCTATTTCGCCTTCTTTTGCGCCTGGTTTTGAATTTGAAAACGATTTGCACAAGTTAGGTTTTTTTGTTCGATGCAAATTTTTGCTTTTTTTCAGTGCACACAAAAATGCTATGTCAGTTGCTATTTGCTCGTGTCTGTTTATTTAGGAAATTACACAAATTACAGTCTCAATGTCAAATTGTTACAGAAATAAAAACCAAGAAACACAGAACCATGAATAACAAACTGCAGGGGAGTTTAGAACAGTGTAATAACCCTGGTCCCTGCTTATTTAATGGACTATATCATTTTATCTTCTAAAGTGTTTGTGATGTTCCGATGTGTGTGTGTGTTGATCTGACAAGTGTGTGTGGGGTGTTCTGGTGTGTGTGTGTGTGTGTGTGTGTGGGGGGGGGGGGTTCCACCATCAACAACACATCCAAACAACAGAAGTGGGGCTGTTTCTATGGAGACCCATGTTGTGTTCCCCCAGAAGGAACTTTACTTTACTTTACACAGGGACACTGAGTTAGAGAACCCAAGCAACATAATGCCAAACCCTGGGTAGAGGGGCTCAGAGAAGGTGGTGATGAATGTGTACAGGTGGGTCATTGTATCAGAGGAGACGTGGTAGAAGGACAGAACACCAGCTGGCCAGTCCAGGTAAACTCCTACTCTGTTGGACCGAGATCTGACATGTATTGAAGTCCCTTCACAATTGTGCTGGACAGCGAGTTTTGAACCAGACTTGCCCAGACACCAGGATCTGTCGTTGTATCCAAGTCTACAGACAGCACTCCTCCCTCTCCTCCTGATGCTTCTATACGTCACTCCTACCAGATCCCACCCCACCTCCCCCCTCAACTCCACCTCCCAGTAATGGCGTCCAGTTAGACCCTCTGTACACAGCACCTGCTGCACTTTATCAAACCTCTCTGGCTGATCAGGATACAACAGGTCCTCCTCTTCCCTCCTGTTGTCATTCTGTACACCAAACCAATCTGGGAGGTCCTCCTCCAAAGCCTCCACCCTCCTGTTGTCCTCAGACAGAGAGAGTTTTCTGTGAGCTGTGTTTGGGTCCAGTGTGAGATCACAGGCATCTATAGAACAGAGGAGAGAGGCTGGATCAGAACTGTGTGTCTGGATGTTCACATTTTCATCTTGTCAGTGAGTGAGAGGTTGTTTCTGTCAGATGGTC
Source organism: Thaleichthys pacificus (assembly GCA_023658055.1). Taxonomy (NCBI): domain Eukaryota; kingdom Metazoa; phylum Chordata; class Actinopteri; order Osmeriformes; family Osmeridae; genus Thaleichthys; species Thaleichthys pacificus. Next base: position 11,243,659 of record CM042860.1, read on the forward strand.
ATGTGTGATTTTCTGTCAGAGGATTCTGGGATTGAACCCAGTAAGAGTGGAAGCATTTCTGAAGAGGTTAGGGTTAGTGACGAACATAGTGATGCCACCACACACACACACACACTATATCAACATCAAGTCTCAATGTTGGATGTACAGAACACTTACACTTCTTAAGCAGCTGTGGTTTCACCCAGATCTCTTCATTATGGTCCACACTGTGAGACAAGAGAGGAACAGACAGTGACACACACACACACACACAGCTGGTGTATGAAGAGTGGTCAGGAATAGAGATGATTAACAAAGTAAAGAGACCTGGCTGTGTGTGAAGAGTGACAGAAAGAACTAGATATCAGGACTTGACTGTTCTCAGACCAACATGAGAAACACAGAGAATGTCAAAACACAAACAGCTTCTGTAACCAGGCGACCAGAACCTCACCAAAACATCATTATATAACAATCAACAACTACTCAGCATTAAACATGGCATATGAAGAGGAATGCATCAGTGACCAACACTAACTTGAGTTTCTCCAGTCTACAGAGTGGACCAGAGAGAACTGTGTTTCCTGGGTGATTGAAGCTCAAGTCCAACTCTCTCAGACGGCGGTTTGAGCTGAGAGCTGAAGCCAGAGAAGCACAGCCTTCCTCTGTGACTCCACAGAACGACAGCCTGCAGAGAGAAGTCATCAGGACGTTACAACACTGCTGCCCTCTGCTGGTGGGTGTTGTTGACATCACTGGATACATTGCTGACAGACATACATTTACTTCTTCAACATGTTCTATGTGTCCCTGTCTGGTTCCATGTGTGTCTGATCACTGACCTCAGGATCTCCAGTCTACAGTGTGGACCCTTCAGTACATCAGAGAGCAGCTTCACTCCTGAATCCTGCAGATCGTTGCGACTCAGGTCCAACTCTCTCAGGTGACAGTTTGAGCTGAGAGCTGAAGACAACTTTCTACAACTGTCCTCTGTCAGGTAACACCTGTTCAACCTGAATCAGACATGAGGAAACACATGACAACATGAAGATTTACTCGTAGACGGGAGTGATAATTCAATCATATATTCCAAAAAAGTTCAAATGCATCTATAGTCAAAAGTATTTTCAATGTTCCCATAACATGATCATGTTCATTATAACATCCTCTGCCTGTGACAGTCTATGTCCATCAATGTGTGCTGGGTTATTTTAATGTGAAGACTCCTCTACAGGTACTGACCTCAGTGTCTCCAGTTTACACTGTGGACCTCTCAGGGCAGCAAGGACAACATTCAGGTCACCATCTTCATCATCATCATCATCATCACCAGACACTCTAATCCCCTCCAGGTGCAGCTCTGTCAGAGGACAGTCTGGTGACTGGAGGGAGGAGGCCAGCGATGCACAGCCCTCATGTCTGAGACTCATGTCCGTCAGTCTGTAGAAACACAACATTCATGAGCTGCAGTGTGGTGAAGTGATTAAGACTGTTGACTAAAAGCAGCCAGGATTCAAATCTACACCTCTCTCATACTATCCCATATACACCTCTGACATACCTATACTTCAAACAACCTCCCCATCTCTCCTATCTTCTGTGTCCTATACTGTATCTGAAGGACTGTGAGTGGTCTGTAAAACAACTGAACTAAAATATACTGCTTCATAACTGGCTCTCAGGGTGACTATGTCAAACTAACCAACTGTCCAACAATGTGTTCATGTTTGTGTTGTCATCATGTGAAGACTCCTCTACAGGTACTGACCTCAGTGTCTCCAGTTTACAGTGTGGACCTCTCAGGGCAGCAAAGACAACACTCAGGTCACCATCAGACACTTTAACCCGCCCCAAGTGCAGCTCTGTCAGAGGACAGTCTGGTGACTGGAGGAAGGAGGCCAGTGATACACAGTCCTCAGGTCTGAGATCCATGTCAGTCAGTCTGTAGAAACACAACATTCATGAGCTGCAGTGTGGTGAAGTGATTAAGACTGTTGACTGGAGGTCTCTTGGCAGCCAGGTTTCACATCCCATCTACTCCTCTGTCATACCTCTGTGTTTCTTCTGATACATAAAGATAATATTCTTCCTGTCTTTACAGATCATTTAGTAGTGTTTACACTACTTTGATAAAGCATATGTAATCCATACAGTACATGTAAGGTGTGTTTAGAGATACTCTAATTCACTCTGCTGAGTTGAATATTCCCTTTTGAATGGTTACTAAGGTAACCCAGCTAATAGTAACTATGAGTGGCAGACTTATATACATTCAAACAACCTCCCCATCTCTCCTATCTTCTGTGTCCTATACTGTATCTGAAGGACTGTGAGTGGTCTGTAAAACAACTGAACTAAAATATACTGCTTCATAACTGGCTCTATGTCAAACTAACCAACAATGTGTTCATGTTTGTGTTGTCATCATGTGAAGACTCCTCTACAGGTACTGACCTCAGTGTCTCCAGTTTACAGTGTGGACCTCTCAGGGCAGCAAAGACAACACTCAGGTCACCATCTTTACCACCATCATCATCATCAACAGACAGCGCCTCCAGGTGCAGCTCCTCCAGGTGCAGCTCTGTCAGAGGACAGTCTGGTGACTGGAGGGAGGAGGCCAGTGATACACAGTCCTCATGTCTGAGTGTCATGTCAGTCAGTCTGTAGAAACACAACATTCATGAGCTGCAGTGTGGTGAAGTGATTAAGACTGTTGACTGGAGGTCTCTTGGCAGCCAGGATTCACATCCCATCCAGGGTTCCTACAACTCCACAAACATCAAATTAAATTTTGTCTTATTGTAATATCAATGTTATTAATTTTATTTACACCTTTGACTTAACGTACTAGATAAACAGACCCCATACTTTACCTTTTAACACGTCTTGATCTACAACCAGGACTATAATCACATTGAATGGAAAACGGAGCGACTTTGTCCATCATGGTCAGAGGTGTCCGTTAGCAGCTGTAGCGGCTGTTAGCAAGAAGAGCACGAGAAGCTCCCGCTGCCCGCGAAACTAAACTGCTGCTCAGAAGACTGTCGTCCCGTAGCTAGCCTTACAACCGATCTGAACAAAACGGTATCGGTCGTCCTACAACCAGTCAACAGTCTTAACCACTTCACCACACTGCAGCTCATGAATGTTGTGTTTCTACACGAGAAGCTCCGTTCCCGCTGCCCGCGAAACTAAACTGCTGCTCAGAAGACTGTCGTCCAGACAACCGATCTGAACAAAATGGTAGCCATCACGACACCGTCCTCTTTGAGTAGTTTAGTGGTGACATTTGAGTGATGGTGAGCATATTGTGCAGACAAGGCTGGATTATGGGCCCCCCAGATTTATCTGCACTTACAATGTAAAGCCCCCCCCAGACTGCTTGATGTTTAAAACGTGAGCATTTATTTAATTGTTTTTAAATTGATCATCGCTTTGTTTACCACAATCTATAGTATTTTTACAATGTTCAAAGTGATTATGCCGAGTTCCATTTCAATTACCAGTGTAAAACTCAAAACAGAATTAAGCAAAAATTCCACATCAACATATGTGATGCATTGCATGCAAGTTTAAGATGAATACCTACACAGCTTTTCTGCATTTCCTCACTGCTGGGACCAATCTGTTCCGCCCCTGGATATCTACGTTGTATTTCCTCTGGTCCATCTCATCCAGCTCGCCTTGTGACATCAGAAGTGCATTAGCCAGCGCTGAGCAGTGATCCCCTGAGAGAGCATCTTCATCACGATCTGGTGACATGAGGAACTGGTGAATGTCCTCATGTACTGAACTGTCTATCATCTCAGTCAAGCAGAGGAAGAGGTTGACGTGCCTCTCTGGTGAGATATTCTCTACGTCTGGCTTCCTGAGGTATTTCCTCATCTCCTCATCAGTCTCTGAGCTGTTCTCTGTCTGTGGCAGAAAGCCTTGTAAGAGAGTCTGGTTGGACTCCAGTAAGATGCCAAGAAGGAAGCGGAGCAACAGGTCCAGGTGTCCATTCTTACTCTGCAGAGCTTTATCCACGACTCTCTTCAGCAACTCATGCAGGGGCTGCTCTGCAGACACGTTCTCCAGGAAGGACTTCAGCGCACTGATGTTCTTGGTGACACAGCAGTAGAACACATAGAGAGCAGCGAGGAACTCTTGAAAGCTCAGGTGCATAAAGCAGTACATCTTCTTCTTAGACAGCCCACGTTCTACCTTCAGGATTTCTGTGCACAGTCCACATTTCACTGCAGCTTCATCAACATCAATCCCACATTTTCTCAGGTCTTTCTCATTGAATATTACACTCCCCTTCACCAGCTGTTCGAATGCTAGCTGTCCTAGTTTCAGCATCAAGTCTTTACTTAATTCTAAAACCTTCTCGTCATCCATGTCAGTTACCCCCTGATACTTTTCAAATCCACACTTTGTTTGAGTAATCAGGAAGTGAATGTACATTTCAGTCAGACTTTGGGGGATATTTCCACTGTTGTTTTCTCTCAACATGTGTTCTAGGACCTTGGCGATAATCCAACACATGATAGGAATGTAACACATGATGTAAAGGCTCCTTGTTGTCCTGATGTGTTCGATGATTCTGTTGGCCAGGTCCTCATCATCAGAAAATCTCTTCCTGAAGTATTCAAGCCTCTGTTCTTCTTGGAACCCTCGAACTTCTGTCTCCAGGTTGATGTTGACGGTTCTGCGGGGGATCTGACTGGCTGCTGCAGGTCGGGAGGTTATCCAGAGGAGAGCAGAGGGAAGCAGATTCTTCTTCATGATGTTGGTCAGCAGAACATCAACTGGACAATCCTTCGTAACATCAGACACTCTCTCATTGTGTTGGAAATCCAGAAGACATCTGCTTTCATCCATCCCATCCAAGATGAACAGAACTTTGTGGTTGTTGAATTTCTCCACATCTTCTATGTCTTTAAGCTCTGGATGAAATTCCTTCAGAAGACCATGAAGACTGAAGTCACCTTTCATCAAATTCAGCTCTCGGAATGCAAGCACAAAGATGAAATCTATATCCTGATTGGATTTCCCTTGTGTCCAGTCTAAGATGAACTTGTGCACTGAGATGGTTTTTCCAATGCCAGCGATGCCCTTCGTCAGCACAATCTTTGTCTCTTGTTCACCTCGGGGATTGAAGATGTCACTATAGTGGACTGGCCTTTCTGATGATGGTTTGCCCTTGGATGGATATACAGTCTGCATGATCTCATGTTCTTTATTGACCGCTTCACTCTCCCCTGTTGTCATGTAGAGTGGAATGAAGATGCTGTTGAGGAGAGTTCTCTCATCTCCGGTTCCCTCCAAGGTCTCAGCAAACTCCTCCCTCAGTCTGGCTTTATTCTTCTCTTTGAACGGCTGCATGTCAATAACTGCAAGGAGGAACAAGATTACGTCCACAATCTAATACACGTCCTCAAGCCACTAAGCCAATCAGTGTCCTTGTGATCCGAGGTGTGTGTGACGGTCGTAGTGGGAAGTGTTTTTGGTCTAATGACCGGAGGTAGTGGATGCTACTGGAGACCTCGACTTACTGCAGGAGAAGAGAGAGAGAGAAAGAGTCAACAGTTTTCTGTTAATAAGAACTGTGTTCTAATGAATTTGTTATCAGTTTGTGTTGTGAGATTATAATGGTGGTTTTACCCTGGCTGGGTGTCACTGTCCTGTGCTGCCTGACATCTGGAGTCTGACAGAACAAACCATGACAAGAACCATTCAGACACAAATACACAGAATGCAATATCCATCTACACACATGCAGATCTACAGTACCCAAATACAACACCAACATTGTTTTTCCATACTATTGTAGTTTTCTGTTGATGTCCTGGGAGATACAGTATGATGAATCAATAACAGTCTGTTGGACTTGTCACTGATAACACTTTCCTTTTAAGTTAAAATGACGTTCTAAACTTCTGACTTCTCCTTTACACAGGATGTATAGGGGGCTGTTACCTTTCCTCTCAGCAGTGGGGATGTTGACAATCATGTTGACATTCCCGATCTGGGAGTTGACGAAATTGGTGGCGACGACATTGCTGTGATGCTGGGCTGTGATGGAGGAGGTGAGAGTAGCTGCTCTCTGCTGCCCCGTGTGGCAGGCAGCTGTAAATACATGTCCCATTATTGTGCTTCTACCATTTTATATTTAAAGCTTTCTTTTCATTTTTAATCAATTTATTGTTTTGATTAGACTGGCTGCACATCAGTTTTTACTTCATTACATTATATCTATAAAAAAAAATATATATATAATTTGACTTGAAAATAGGAATTACACTTCACAGTAACATGATGCAGGTATGTTGGATCTCACCTTGACTAGTCCTTCCTGCCTCCGCATCTTCTCTCTGTTCAGGACAGTTGTTCTCCATCTCTCCGTCCCTCCAGAGTGGACTGCAGCTTCTGCTGGTGAAAGTCTTAAGTGGAATAAAGTGTTTTACATGATAACTACAATACACTCGTTAGTAGCCTACCATGGTCTGTACACATCTAATGGAAATCTACAGCTATACAGAATAAATTGTAAAACTTCGTTTTCGTCACAAATATTGGAAAAGTATTATTCCTAGAATAGGAACCCATTTTCACATCCCATGACAAATTAAACGATGTACAACTAGATTATGGCCTACGCTTTAAATTGATGGTACCTTAACGCTCTAGCAGTACCGGATAGCTCAACATTACGTAAGCAAAATACTAGGCAACTTAAAATATTCCACCCTATTTCTGGTCTACTGAGTGTGTAAGCCTTCGTCTCCTGTTGGCTTTACTGACAGAATTGCAACGTTTAAGGAAATGATAATTTACAAGACAGGACTAATACTGAATATGACCTGAAAGAAGGAAGTCGGTTAACAAATCTGACTCAAAGTAGTTGACTGATTTATCTACGACATTCAAATCACAAAGGCGTTTTAATCATCGACCTACCTGTTGAGAGAAAGAGAGTGAGGCGGCGGAGACCGATAGACTTTGTACTTTGAGTCTTTCGCCTTAGGCTACTTCCTTATTGAGTTTTGAACTCCGCCTCTCGGTGTATGGAACGCCGAGTTAGACAAAAAAAAAAAAAAAAAAAGATAAATACATACAGAAATATGGCGATGAAATAAATTCTGAACTTACTTCTACTAACTCTGCGTTCCATATCGGTGTGGCCAGAGCCATAGAAGCCGCTTGCACCTTGACCAGCGGTGGCGCTAATACCTCGGCTACACCTGAAAAGAGGGCCTGAGGCCCCTTCTCATCGAAGGCCCAGTAGCCGGTGATACAGCGCCACCTCGCGTCAACCACACCCAACAACCGTTGACATTGGATTCTATTTAGCCTTATTTTGCGCCTGGTTTTGAATTTGAAAAACCTTTGCACATTTTAAGTTAGGTAGGCTACATAAAAAAATACAGACCAATATATATTTATTATGAAAGGCCTACTTCGCAAATATTTTTTTTTATTGGATGCAAATCTTTGCTTTTTTCAGTGCACACAAAAATGCTGTCAGTTGCTATTTTCTTGTGTCTGTTTATTTTGGAAATTACACAAATTACAGTCTCCAATGTTACATTTACCTTTCATGGTTTAACATCGTTATAATAGTGAGAATTGAGCGCCGGAGACAAATACTTTCCTGAAAAAATGTTTGACAATAAATGAAAGCCGAGTCGGTCTGCAACCATCCCGGCTGCAACATCTCCTTACATACATGTTGCATAATGGAACAATGTGCTTGGCTAACCTTTCATACAGTTCCCGGTAGTCGAGGTAAACGTGCCACAACTACTTACAGAGACAGAGATTCCTGGAATTATAGATAGATATCAAGTCACTCGATGTCGACATGGTGGGTCCGTGTCGAGATAGGTAGTCTGTGAGACTCACTTGTTGAGTTACTTTATTTACTTGACATGTATTTGTGTAATTTACTTTACATTACCTTGAAACAGAGGTCAGAAAATATCCGCCACTAGAGAGATAAATATTAGAATGACGTGAAATCATGAGAAAAAAAAGAAGCATATATAAATGAATATAAATGAGAAAATGTGTGGTTTTGTTTGATTATGTCACAGTTAGGCTACATGTCATCCATAAATCGTTACTTAATGGTATTTACATTTACCGGCCTAAATCGGCCAAAACAGGTAGTAGGGCCTACAGACTTCATGAAAAAGAAAAACGATGTTGAGCACCATATATACCTCGTACCATTTGGCTGACTGACTTTTCTATTGAAACCTAACAAGATTTGTCCAGTCGCCCTATAGCTTCCTTTTCTTGGTTAGAAAAATGCCTAACGGCTCGGCGTTAGACTCTCACTCGTCCCATTTAGCCTTTTTCAACGCCATGATGTGAAAAACAGAGTCACCCTTCTAAACATTAAGCAGTTGTTAGTCTAGCCTGTTAGCCAATCCTATGCCCACAATACACCCACACCGCCGGCCCTCATTAACAATTGGCCAATTTAGACCAGCCAGGCTCCTAGGACTAACTCGCAATTGTTTTTATATCACCAGCATTTCTGCTGATGTGGACGCCGTACAGCTGGCAGTTGGACGTATGCCTAGAGCAGGTTATGCCTAGCAAAATCACGCCACAAGATGAAAACCTAATCCATTGATATATAAGCAACCCAATGCCATTCTACTTTTGAAGACGAAGGGGTAAATCAGCCCCCACATCCAGTAGCACCAAGGACCAGACAAGATGGACAAGATTCCTAACCCACTCATCCATGTAGAGAGTGATTCAAAGTTATTATGATTTGACTATAAATTATTTCACCCCTGATGTAGACTGAAGTTAAAATCTTCGACCTATGTAGTTCGTTTTCTGGTCTACCTATTCTCCGTGTGTGCCATGACGATCCGCAAAAGACGTCCGGTCAGTCAAAACGCAGCCCACTTTAGTCCTGTAACGTGGACCCCCCCTCACAAGGCCCCCTGACACTCATAGTTCGTATAGTAACAACGCACCAGCCGTCTGCCTATTACTAAATTTTACTCGTCCACGATTGTATTTTCTGAGACTGATCCTTTGAGTGGTCCTCCAATACTCGTTGGGTGACATTGGGGATATATTACTCTCAGTTTACCTCCGCAAATATGGTGAGTGGACCGAGGTATCAGAGTAGGTTTTCTTCGAGTGCCGAGTGTTGCGTTATAGTGACCTTTTTTACCATTTACTCCACGCAAGCACTGCCGTCTTTCCAGCCTAACCCACTTGATCACCACTATCTCACGTACATTATTCCATAATCCTATTCCGGTATACCAACGTAACATGACACACACTTTACTCATCATGGGGGAACCTCTAGGCCGTTCTACAACCTCTTTACTGCTTTCCGAATAATGGACTCCCATGTCCCTTTACTTGGACACACACCCCTACAACTATGTCTTCTCTCAATTTAATCATGTATTCTTGTCTTCTTTTAGACAACCACACACTACCACGTGCTTATACACATACAATACCTCCGTAGGGGATCCCTCGATAGGTCAGGAACAGGCAATCCGATCCTGAGCTTTGGGAAGCCTCTTTATTGAGTTGAAGTCTTGTTCCAGCACTGCTTCTCGGATGTCGGAGTTCCCGAGATTTGAGTTCATGATGTACATAGAGTTCTTCAGTGACACTATGCTAGTCCATATATTACCTGGGTTCTCTTATTACTCTTGATTGCCGTCCTTTCACTACTGCTTAGAACTCGCTTCATGCTAGCAGGGAGCGCTCATTGAAGTATAGTTCCTCTCAGTCGTTTCCGGTGGGCCAAAACTTCCTCGCCACACACACACAGCTGATTCATTCTAGTCCCACCATCTCACGAAATTATATCACACGAGCGTCACATTCACTCACACACCTATTACAATTCACAGGTTTAACAATATCACCACAGACACACCTCCACACACAAACACAATCCATAACCCACCACACCATTGTCACTCAGTCATAACTCAGCTACTACGACATGTCTTCAATCCAAACGTAAAAGACACAACAGATCGTTTTTTAAAATTCCATGCCTGTGGCCTTTGCCTTTCTTTCACCATTACACACAACTATGTGTCCCATATTACATCCCTTACGTACTCTATTCTCTTTATTCTCATTTTAGAGATCTTGGTTAAATTTGTACCTTCTATAATTACTCTTTTTAAGGATATACTTCATAAGTACCACTAAATCGTTGTACAGCATATCTACACTACAGCCACTACTCGTTCCTTGGCCACTCAATAAACTTCTGACAATCCGCTATATAAATTTATACCTTATCACATGCTCTTAATGCCACTCACCAACAGCTATCCTGGCCAGCTGGCACTCGCCCAGTCTGCTAAACAGATCCGAAGCAACAAGCAAGCACTGTAGACAAGAATGCTTAGGGTTCTTGCAGACCGCAGACAGCTTAACCAACATAATCCAACCTATCTTTATTCGATCTCTTTCTCCGATGAGTCCAGTCTACGTTACCTCGATCACCGGTTAGATTTATTTCACTAGAACACACCGGGACCAATCAGGAACAAGTCACCACCATGGTGGTGGAAGAGGCTATCTTGACACTCCAGACATACACACACGACCGGTACAACAGCACACAAAACTACACACCAGGACCACACACAGACCACACACAGACATCACACACACAAGTACACCACACAGATCATCCCACACACAGACACACCTACAGTCTACACACCAACACAGACACACACTAAGACACACATTCAGCCACACACCAAGACACACACACCAGAACACAGATCAAACCACACATTAGACACACACAGAGCAGAGACTATACAGCTTGATACAGACACGATCACAAACCACCGCCCCTCTCACCTCACAGACACACACATTGTTATTTTAATGCCATTTGTGATATTTCATCTGATCTGTCATACTTTGTTTTTTCATTATATGTATTTGTGTGACTATTGATGTCTTTCTTTTGTGTACATCTCTTCCATGTGTAGTATCCCATTTTGAACATATGTGTAGTGGTGTGTGTTCAAGATATAGAAAAAGCAATTAGCTTCCCAAGACGGACCTTGAACACAACGACAACCACTGACTCAACTACTATCAACGTCGCCCCCAAGTCACAACATGATCACCATTTTAATTGATTCTTTGTCATGTATCTGTAAATTTCTTGTGTTCTACACCAGGAAACACTCCCAGAGCTTCCAAATCGTCTCTCATTTTTCTCCAGTATCAAATTCTAATCATTTCATAGATGGCTAACTACCAATATCCTCTAATGGTTTCGACCAATGAGTCTACCAATCAGGTATATCCCTCCGATTTTTTCGCACATCTCCTCCAACTCTGTAATGCTCTCCCTGATCATCTCCTCCCACTCAATGTTTACATAGATTCTCTGTCCATATTACAAAATGTTTATCCTGTACTCTTCCCTCCCTACCCGTTAGTTTGTCTTGATAAAATCTATCCTCTAGCCTTTCCACCCTCCCCGTATCTATAGTGAGAATGGAGGGGGATTAGTGAGGCGGCGTAGGAAGCGGAGTGTGCGAGCAGGGGAGGGCGCGGGTGAGGGTGATTAGACAGGAGTGAGCTACAACGACGGCACTTTACAGGGACTTGTGCGAGAATGGGTTTTTTGTTTGTTTGTGTGTGTAGGGTGATAATCTCTTGTATATTCATGCCTTTACCAATTGATTTTAATTAGGTATCTGTATTTTATTTGTTTGGTGTTCGTCCAGGGAATGTGTCCAGCTGTTTAGGGACGGTGTGTGCCCGTTCGGGTTGACCATCGGACTCGTGGTGTTGTTGTTAGCGGTGTGTGTGTATTGATTGCGTGTGTTGTGTAGGGTGTGATATGCCACGCGTGCAGGGTGTCGTGTGTTTTTTAGGGTGCCATTTGTTAGGGTGTGTGTTGTAGGGGTAGTGTGCGGTTGTCCTTGTCAATCGGGGTGTGTTTGATTATGGGAGTAGTGTCTTTGTATCAGACGGTGGTCTATGATGAGAGGAGTTCGATACTCCTAGCATTGAACAACCAGCACGCTGTCACTAACCGCGCAAGATTCAGCCTTTCCTTCTGCTCAACTATAGTCTCCCATTAACTTTACTGTAGAGAGATTATGAGATTAAGGGAGAGGAGGGGAGGCCGTGGATAATGGGTGACGTAGTGGTTAAGGCTGGCGGGTAGGGATGAGTATGCACGGGAGGAGTCTAGAGAAGAGGTGATTTGGCTACGTTCGAGAGAATGAGAGACAGAGAGAGGTGATGAGGAGGGGAGAGACATGTCGGCATTAGGGTTGAGCGAGCTTGAGAGGGTGGGAATGGGAGAAGCGGGGCCAGAGGGAGAATCAGATGAGAGGGAAGACGAGATGGGCCCCAAGGGAGAGGCCAAGAGGAGAGGTCCAGGGACGAAGGCATGAGAGAAACGGCTAGCCGGAGAGTGCTAAAGATGAGATGGCAGCGGGACGTAGGCTCCCATTCTTAGGGCAGAGGTATGGGACGAGGCCCTATGAGAGAGGCACCAGAGGGCCATGAGGCTCATCAGAGCTGAGAGGGTGGAACTTAGGGAGAGGCAAGGGGAGAAGGCTACGAGAACTGAGGCTCAGGTGGATTGGCACATGGGAGAGGCTATGGGAGGACAAGGAGAGAGCCTTCAGGGGATTTGAGATAAAAGGTAAGAAGGATAATGTTGGTGAAGTAATATGATAGCAGTGGAGACGATAAAGGTCATTGTTACCTGATAAATCATGTGGATCTTCTATACAACAGTATCACGAAGACCCGATGTTTGTATGCAGAGCAGCTGATCTACACCCCAAGTATGTAGGACATGTCCTGTAATCATCAGCCTTCCACTAACAGAAGACCATCTGTCAAGATGGGAATGTATTCATCCTGAATGTACAGCCTTTCCTTAACAGAACGAATTAACGTCCCAAGACTGGGAAAGTTCTCCCACTCTGGTAAATACCAAGCTGTTCACTAACAGCATAGAACGTCCAGATGCGGACGGCACCTCCTCACTGAATAACCAGCTTCCTAACACAGCAAGATAGCACCCGTTCCACGGCATGGGACACGGACCCACTCGAACTCTTTTGGTGGAATACAGCTTCCTAACAGAAGAACGTCCAGATGGGACGTCTCACTGAATACAGCTTCCTAACAGAAGAACGTCCAGATGGGACGTCTCACTGAATACAGCTTCCTAACAGAAGAACGTCCAGATGTGTCCTGAACTCACTCGTGTTTTCAGCTGCAGCACCGCTCCTTAACAACTGTTGCTAATACCAACAGATTGACATGACGATATCATATCACCGAGGTTTCAGTAAACATGATGTCACAGAACGACAGACTGCATGAATGTAATAGGAGACGTAAATACTGACGCATCAGAATATACTGATGAAAACAGAGGGAGGGAAAGAAAGTGAGAGAAAGATTGGATGATGGGGGGGGGGGGGATGAAGGTGGGACAGGAAGGGGGACGTGGGGAAGAGGGGAACAGAGAGGAAAGGAGAGAAAAAGCTAAACACAGTATGTGTGTGTCTGTTTGTCTAGAAGCTTTTGTGTGTAGGAGTGTGTGTGTTGGTGTGTGTAGGAGTGTATGTGTTGGTGTGTGTTTGCGTGTGTGTGTGTGTGTGTGTGTGTGTGGGGGGGTTAAGGTCTGTGGAGTTAATTGACTGTGATGGGGTTTGTCTGAAAACCATGGGAGTCAGATGGCTGAGCGGTGAGGGAGTCGGGCTAGGAATCTGAAGGTTGCCAGTTCGATTCCCAGCTGTGGCAAATGACGTTGTGTCCTTGGGCAAGGCACTTCACCCTACTTGCCTCGGGGGAATGTCCCTGTACTTACTGTAAGTCGCTCTGGATAAGAGCGTCTGCTAAATGACTAAATGTAAATGTAAAACCAATAAGCAGTAATGACCTAAAATACCAGCGCAGGACTTCTGTGAGGGAGAGAGGGAAGGACAGGAGGGAAATCATTTACATATGTACACGTTTAGCGCTTAGCAACACCCTCACACACACACACACACACACAGGACAGGCCGTTCCACACAGTAATATATGTTATTGTCAAAGACAACATTTCAACATCTGATGTTCCCTCCTGATTAGTGAACTGAAACACCCGACACACTCGTCCTCCCAAACTGTCTGATGGCCTCGACATCTTCCACATTCTTAGATGTATTATTTGTGCCATTTCTGCCTTTATTATTTGTTTCTGATAGAAATTGTGGTTTTTCAGAGGATAGGAAATGTGGGGAGAGAGAGAGGGGGGGTGACATGTGGGGGGGGCTGGTCCAGATCCTCCTACACCTCCACCTCCTCCTTCTCCTCCACCTGCACCTTCTCCACCTCCTCCTTTTCCTCCACCTCCTCCTTCTCCTCTACCTCGTGCTCCTCCTCCACCTCCTGTTCCTCCACCCTCACTCTCACCCTCGCAGGACACAGCCTGAGAGGGCGGAGTTGGCAGGAGGTGGAGAAATATGGGAAGACTGGCTGGGTGAAGGAGGAGGAGGAGAAGGTGTAGATGTGTCTGTCTCTGTCCGCGTCCCTGAAACTCACCCGCCCTCCGTCGTAGTCCACACACACCTCCACCCGCTCCACACACACCTCCACCTTTTGCAGCATCTGGGAGGCAAGAGCAGAGGCCGACTGAGAGACAGAGAGAGGGATGGAGGGAGGGAGGGAGAGAGGGATGGAGGGAGGGAGGGAGAGAGGGATGGAGGGGGCCTCCAGCGCCTCGTAGAGACCCCTCCTCAAGCTCAGCCCCCACACGCCGTTCCCGGGGCAAGCGGCCACCAGCTGTTGCCTAGCGACGCTCCCCGCTGCGACGCCCAGGATCCAGCTGCGGTTGCCGCGGACGTCCACGATCCAGCGGTGCGTCCCGGAGACGAGGGCGTCGGCCGCCAGCATCTCCCCGCAGCAGGAGAAACGCTCCGGGACGGCGGGGAGCAGCGCCGAGCGGGCGCACTGCTCCTCGCTGTCATCGTCACGGTCCCTCAGCAGGGTCAGGTCCGGGGACACGGACAGGAAGGGGCTGGCCGTGTTGGGGTCCAGAGTCACTGGAGCTGGAGGTGGGGGGGAGGAGGGGAAGAGGGGGGGGGGGAGAGGGGGGAAGGAGAGTGAGGAGATGGTGGAGAGGGGGAGAGAGGCAGGGGAGGGGGTGAGAGAGAGGGGATGGAAACTGATTTGACTTGATTTTCACACACACACAGAAACACATCAACACAAAGACACACGCACACACTCAGACTGACTGTAGGGGGCGATGTTCAGCATCTTGTTCCAGACGGAGTAGCGAAGGTTGCCCAGGTGTTTGGACACGTCGATCAGCGGTCCACAAACCTTCTCTGGTTTATCATGACTCTCCCATGTCCTACACACACACAGTTGGTTCAGGTCTAATTCCTTGTGTGTGTGTGTATGTGTGTGTGTGTGTGTGAAATGTACACACCTCTTCACAGTCTTCTTGTAATTCTGCAAGATGAGAAGAAGATGATTTAGAACAATCTATAACATATCACGAATGACAACAAACACAGCCAGTTAACAATCTTCTCCCTCCCTCCAAGAAATGGTTAAATGAAGACTGATATAGCAGATTGTCTCTGGAGAAAGATTCTGTGTTTTATTTTATTTCTAGTTTACCTTTCGATAAACACACCTGATGCGTAACTTGACAAAGTTACGCATCTTCTGCGTCTTTCAAATAAAAAAAAGTTCTCAATGGTTGCTACTCTGGCTAGTGTTATTTTTACAACCATTGTGGGTCACACACACAGGTGTGTTCATTCAGGTGGGGTCACTATAACACACAGGTGTGTTCATTCAGGTGGGGTCACTATAACACACAGGTGTGTTCATTCAGGTGGGGTCACTATAACACACAGGTGTGTTCATTCAGGTGTCACTATAACACACAGGTGTGTTCATTCGGGTGGGGTCACTATAACACACAGGTGGGTTCATTCAGGTGTCACTATAACACACAGGTGGGTTCATTCGGGTGGAGTCACTATAACACACAGGTGGGTTCATTCAGGTGTCACTATAACACACAGGTGGGTTCATTCAGGTGTCACTATAACACACAGGTGGGTTCATTCAGGTGTCACTATAACACACAGGTGGGTTCATTCAGGTGTCACTATAACACACAGGTGGGTTCATTCACCTGCAGAAACCTGACATCCTCTTTTCCCAGTTCTCTCTCTGAGGCTTTGATGGTGGACCAGAGCGAACACATCTCTTTCCTCATGGCGTCCCTCCTCTCCTCCACCCTCCTCCTCCTCTCCTCCTCTTCCTCTCTGAGCATGCTCAGTCTGGCCTCCTCCTCCTCTCTCAGGAACTGGTGCAGCCTCTCAAACTCCTGCTTCATCTGCTCCTCCGTCTGCTGGGCCTGGAGCTGGAGAGAGGAGGAGGAGAGAGGAGAGAGGGAGGGAGGGAGGAGAGAGGGGGAGGAGAGAGGAGGAGGAGGAGGAGGAGAGAGGAGGAGGAGGAGGAGAGAGGAGGAGGGAGGAGAGAGGGAGGGAGGAGAGAGGGGGAGGAGGAGGAGAGAGGAGGAGGGAGGAGAGAGGGAGGGAGGAGAGAGGGGGAGGAGAGAGGAGGAGGAAGAGGAGGAGGAGAGAGGAGGAGGAGGAGAGAGGGAGGGAGGAGAGAGGGGGAGGAGAGAGGAGGAGGAGAGAGGGAGGGAGGAGAGAGGGGGAGGAGAGAGGAGGAGGAGGAGAGAGGAGGAGAGAAGAGGAGAGAAGAGGAGGAGGAGGAGGAGGAGGAGGGAGGAGGAGGAGGAGGAGGAGAGAAGGAGGCGGAGGAGAGAGAGGGAGGAGGAGGAGGAGAGAGGGAGGAGGAGGAGGAGAGGGAGGAGGAGGAGAGAAGATAGATTAGGAGAGAGGGAAGAGAAGAAAAAAGGAGACAAGGACTGAAGACACATTAATAACACTGAGTCACACGTGTGTGTGTCTATATCTGATGCATGTTATCACTACAGTTACATGTGATCCTGTACTGCTGACTCTTACCGGCAGGTAGGCATCAATCCTCCTGCTGGTTTGAGCCATTCTGGCTGTCGTCTTCACCCTCATCAACATGGACTTGAGGGAGTCCTTCAACTCTGCCTGCAACAACGGGAACGTTTGGATACAGACTCTGATTACTCTGATGCAGATGTAGCCGTATCTACCACAGCCCCAGCCCCAGCCTCCAGCCCCAGCCCCAGCCCCAGCCTCCTACCTTACAGTCGTTGACAGCCTCCATGACAGGGTAGACTCTGTGTCCTGCATGTCTGTCAGAGCCTCCACAGTCCCTGCAGACCGGCTGCAGCTCATCCAGACAGAACAGGGACGGCCTCTCCACACACTCACACTCTCCCTCCTCTCCCTCCTCTCCCTCCTCTCCCTCCTCTTCCTCCTCTTCCTCCTCTTCCTCCTCTTCCTCCTTTTCCCAGGTCCACTTTTCTCTCTTCACTCTGTCCACATCCTCTTCTTCTCTCATCTCTGCATACTTGTCCTCCACCTCCAGTCTTTTCGTCTTCTCCTCCTTCCTGCAGAGTCTCCATCCGTCCAGATCCATAACTCCCTCGTTTGAAGCAAGAGAGAGAGAGAGAGAGAGAGAGAGAGAGAGAGAGAGAGAGAGAGAGAGAGAGAGAGAGAGAGAGAGAGAGAGAGAGAGAGAGAGAGAGCGATACCAGAGAGGGTGAGATCAGAAAGAAACACACCAAGGTATGAAGACTGATATGCACTGGAACAGGTTTTGAGTACCGTCTGGATCTATGTGCTATTGCTTCAGATATAGCTCACCACACGCTGGGAGGGGTGTGGGTGTGTATGTGTGTATGTATGTGTGTGTGCGTGTGTGTGTTTGTCAAACTAATGTATGCAGCAGATATGCATGTCCTCTCACAGATTATTGAATGTGTGGGTGTGTGTGTTAGTGTGTGTGTAAGTGTGTGTGTGTTAGTGTGTGCTGCATGTATGTACTCTATGCCAGTGTGTTAGCGTGTGGGAGTGTGTTAGCGTGTGTGTGTTATATGTACTCTATGCCAGCATGTTTGTGTCATGTTTCTCGTGTCTTTAAACGAACCCCGGTTTGAAATACTGAAGCTCATTCATCACTGCTACTGCAGACGTGTTCAGAATTGTAGCCATGAAAATCATACTTCACCAAGTGGTTGTGTTTCTGATCGCTCCATAGCTTACTGAAGGCTCACCAGCACAGCAAACAGGATAAGAAACCTTTATTGTCCTTTAAATATACATCAAAGGGATATTTGCCTTTGGCATTCTGGGAACTAAAATCAACTCGATACACTTTCTGTCTCTCCCTCTATCTCTCCTTCCCTCTATCTCTCCTTCCCTCTATCTCTCCTTCCCTCTATCTCTCCTTCCCTCTATCTCTCCTTCCCTCTATCTCTCCTTCCCTTTATCTCTCCTTCCCTCTATCTCTCCTTCCCTCTATCTCTCCTTCCCTCTATCTCTCCTTCCCTCTATCTCTCCTTCCCTCTATCTCTCTTTCCCTCTATCTCTCTTTCCCTCTATCTCTCCTTTTTTTTACCGTCGGGCTGTGTCAGACCCCCCACAGATCGAAGGTTAAAAGAAAATGAGAGAGAGAGAGAGAGAGAGGAGAGAGAGATAGAGGGAGGGAGGGAGGAGGAGGGAGGGAGGGAGGAGGGAGGGAGGGAGGGAGGGAGGGAGGGAGGGAGTGTCCCTGGCCATGTGGTTAGTGGTGTCATGGATTATGGTGCTTCATGTGATTATATATCACATGACCTGATCACATAACTCCAGGTCAGCACATTACATCTGAGGGTGAGAGGGGCGATGGAATATCTCACAGTATGTCTTTAGAAACTTAGCATATTTAAAGATATGACGTATAGGGTGATGGAATACAAATGTATACTTCTAAATATATACATATAACAAACACATTTTGTTGTACTTTGTCAAATTATTATCATTATGTTTTTATGAACAGTCAAACTGCACACAGGAATGATTTAAATGCTGGTACGTCTGGTCATTTTCGCATGTCAACATGTTACTGCTTTCACGATCAACAGGAGACAGTCTTTACGTTGCCTGTAACATGCGTGTGTGTGTGTTTGTGTTTCGTGTGTGTTCTGGTATATATGGAACATAAGTTTGGAAGTGGGTGGAGAGAGAGAGAGAGAGAGAGAGAGAGTGAGAGAGAGAGAGAGAGAGAGAGACATGCAGAAAAAGAGAGGGAGGAAGAGAGAGAGAGATAAGAGAGGGTAACCCGATCTTGTTGGAATGCTTTCAGTTCCAGCATGCATTCTGCACATGGAGACCTACATACAGCCCAAACACACACACACAGACACACACGCACACACTGGCACTCACACCGACACACACACACAGACACACACACTAGGACACACACAGAAAGACAGACGCACTACAACCACTGACTTCCTTTCGCCCTCTCTCATTCCTCTCCACCCTTTTCCCCTCTCCTCTGTCTGTCTCATTCTCTCTCTTTCTTTATTTTCTCTCTCTCTCTTCCTCTCTCTTCCTCTCTCTCTCTCTCTCTCTCTCTCTCTCTCTCTCTCTCTCTCTCTCTCTCTCTCTCTCTCTCTCTCTCTCTCTCTCTCTCTCTCCCTCTCTCTTCCTCACTCTCTCTCTCTCTCTCTCTCTCTTCCTCTCTCTCTCTCTCTCTCTCTCTCTCTCTCTCTCTTCCTCACTCTCTCTCTCTCTCTCTCTCTCTCTCTCTCTCTCTCTCTCTCTCTCTCTCCCTCTTTCTCTGTAAGCTCTGCACTCCTTTATCTGTCCTCTTCCCCAGTAAAGTCGCAGACACATGGAAGCTCCAGCCCTGGACCCCCTGCTGTCCGGCCTGGCGTCCCTGCCACAGGGCTTCCTCCCTGGGCCGGAGGGTGCCGGGAGGGCCCCTGGAGCTCTGGAGGTGTGCGGGGAACACGGAGCCGGACTGAGCCTGTTCTGTCTGGATGAGCTGCAGCCGGTCTGCAAGGACTGTGAAGGCTCTGACAGACATGCAGGACACAGAGTCTACCCTGTCATGGAGGCTGTCAACGACTGTAAGGTAGGAGGCTGGGGCTGGGGCTGGGGTTGGGGCTGATGTTGGGGTTGTGGTATTCTAATGTTTTTGTGTCTAATGATGTGTCTAATCTCAGTCTCCAGGCAGGGAGTTATAATTCAAGGACTGTGTCATGTGATCAGGTCCAGGAAGAGACTGTGTCATGTGATCAGGTCCAGGAAGATTGTCCTGACCCCAACACACACACACAAGCAGGCACACACACACACACACACACCTGCTCCCCTATACATGAACTTGAGCCAGCCCAGTTTGTCAGACACAAACAAACACCCATACTGAGAAACACACACACACATTCACACACACATGTCAGTTGACATGATATACAATGTTCTCAGAATAAACTAAGTGGCTGACAACAGCTTGGGACGGTTGTTGGAGAACAGCTTAAGGCCGTTAAAACTGCTGCACACACACACAGAAACATACAAACACAAGATATAAACCAATACATAATATTGAGAATGAAAATAATGCACATACATACACAATATTTGTGAAAAAGATAAAGAGAGAGACAGAGAAAGAGAGAGAGAGATCAAGTGGGAGCGATAGAGAGGGAGAAAGAGAAGGAAGAGGGAGAAATAGAGAGAAATAATTAGAAAAAGATCTGCCACGACAGATTTGAGAGCTGCAGTTCCCTACTTGTCCACCAGGGGGAGCTGGTCATGTCTCTGTCCAAGCTGCAGGATGCTGCGATCAAGCTGGAGGGCTCCACACACACCTGCCAGCATGCCTCCACACACAACCAGGTATGGTGCACACACACACACACACACACGCACACACCTGCCACACTTCTTCTCTTGCCCCATCCTCCTCCATTCATCTTCCATCCCTCTCCCTCTCTCTCCTCCTCTTCCTCCTCTCTTCCCTCTCTCCTCCTCCCCCTCTCCTCCTCCTCCTCCTCCTCCTCCTCCTCCCTCTCTCCTCCCCCTCTCTCCTCCTCTCTCCTCTCTCTTCCTCCTCCTCCTCCTCCTCCTCTCTCCTCCTCCTCCTCCTCCTCCTCCTCTCTCCTCCCCCTCTCTCCTCCTCTCTCCTCCTCCTCTCTCCTCCTCCTCCTCCTCTCTCCTCCCCCTCTCTCCTCCTCTCTCCTCCTCCTCTCTCCTCCTCCTCTCTCCAGCTCCAGGCCCAGCAGACGGAGGAGCAGATGAAGCAGGAGTTTGAGAGGCTGCACCAGTTCCTGAGAGAGGAGGAGGAGGCCAGACTGAGCATGCTCAGAGAGGAGGAGGAGGAGAGGAGGAGGATGGTGGAGGAGAAGAGGGACGCCATGACGACGGCCATGGAGGCTCTGGAGGAGAAGATCAAAGACATCGAACGGGAGATGGAGGAGGAGGGAGACGGCTTGAGCTTCCTGCAGGTACAGGAAGTGAGGTGTTGATGATGTCATGATGATGCAAAAGGATGTGCTAAGGGCAGTGCTAAGGGAAAAACCTCTTTTGTCTTCCAGAATTACAAGGAAACGGTGAAAAGGTAGCGAACCCTCTCCTTGCTTTCTCTCTCTGTCTCTCTTTCACACACACACTCAACTACTGTATGTTAACATGCATATCAATATACAGATAGCATGTTAACTGCCAACTGACTATCTCTACTATGTGTGTGTGGGGGCATATGTGTGTGTGTGTGTAGGACATGGGAGAGTCATGATAAACCAGAGAAGGTTTGTGGACCGCTGATCGACGTGTCCAAACACCTGGGCAACCTTCGCTACTCCGTCTGGAACAAGATGCTGAACATCGCCCCCTACAGTCAGTCTGAGTGTGTGTGTGTGTGTGCGTGTGCGAGTGCGTGTGTGTGTACGTGTGTGTGAGGGGAAGTGAGCAAAGCGAGAAGAGAAGGTGTCATGAAACATACACTGTGTGTGTGTCTCCCCTGTTTCCTCTCCTCCTCCTCCTCCTCCTCCCCCATCTCCTCCTCCAGCCCCAGTGACCCTGGATCCCACCACGGCTAACCCAGCTCTGTGCCTCGGTCCTGGGCTGAGCTGTGTCCGTGTGTCCCCTGAGGAGGACCAGAAGCCGACCGTGCCGGCCGGCCCTGAACGCTTCCACCCGTACTACGCCGTCGTGGGGCGAGAGGCCATCAGCTCCGGGAACCACTACTGGGATGTGGAGGTGGATCATTGATTCCCTCACTTACTCACTCATTCACTCACTCATTCATTCACTCACTCATTCATTTACTCATTCATTCATTCACTCACTCATACATTCATTCATTTATCCTGGAAGAATTCATTCACTCACTCATTCATTTCTTCTGGAGGAATTAATTAATTAATTCAGTCTTTTTGTTGCTTTGTTATCCATCCATCCAAGTCATTCATTCATTCATGAGGAGTTCACTCTTCCACACACATTCATTCATGTACCATTTCATTTATCCATCCATTTCTCTCTTTTTTTCTTTCTTTATCGTATGTTTTCCTCCCCTCTTCCTGTTCCTCTTCCTGTTCCTCTTCCTGTTCCTCTTCCTGTTCCTCTTTCTCTTTCCGACTCAAGGTGGGCGACAGCACCAACTGGACGCTGGGCGTGGCCAGCCAATCGGTGCACAGGAGGGAGGAGTTTGAGGCATGTCCGGAGGCGGGGCTGTGGTGTCTCAGCCTACGGGACGGGACCTACCGTGCCCTGGCCACGCCCTCCCAGGTGCTCCCCCTCCAGGAGACAGGCCCCCCGCGGAGGGTGAGGGTGAGCGTGAGCTGGGAGCAGGGCAGCATCGTCTTCACGGACGCCCACACGGACCTCCACCTCTACACCTTCAACCACCGCTTCACCCAGGCGCTGCGCCCGTACTTCGAGAGCATCTGCTCCAGGGGCCGGCTGGAGGTGCTGCCCAGGAAGGTCGCCGTGGCAACCGGACTAGATCAGATCCCCGCCGGGGACGAGAATCGCCAGGAGATCCACGCATCGTCCAATGAGGAGGCGGGATCAGTCGAGGCGAGTCGATCCGCCGACGAGAAGGAGATCTCGGAGACGATCCCGAATGGATCTCCAGTCAAGACACCGCAGGCTGGAAACTCAACCGATGATCCGGTTGGAGGGAAGAGGGGATCCGCTGACAAGGCCTCCGGAACCAATCAAAATCCAATCCCAAAGTCTAAATCTACTGGGAAGACCAAAGAAAGGGGATCTCCTGCCAGCAAGAAGACAACGGGCAGCAGGTTCGTGGCCGGCTACCACGTCTCTCTGAGCAGTTCCCTCCAGATCACCAGGTCTCCTGGCAACAGCCTGGCGATGCCAGTCGCAGACGTGGCAACGAAGCCTAGAGACGATGACTAGGCGTGGAGTGTGATGTCACAGTGGGGTGTGAGGTCACAGTGGGGTGTGAGGTCACAGTGGAGTGTGAGGTCACAGTGGGGTGTAAGGTCACAGTGGAGTGTGAGGTCACAGTGGGGTGTGAGGTCACAATGGGAACTCCATGAATGCAATTGTGACAGCTTTGGGATTTTATTTGTTTTTATGCAGGCTTAGGTTTTTAGAGGTTTTCAACTGTAGTTAAATGTTCTCAGTACTAACATGAACGTGGTTCTTTCCTGTGTTGAAACGTTCATACTTCCTCGATGTTCTGTACGTTTTCAAAGTTTTAAAGTCGAGTGTGACAGACATGTTAAAATACTTATCGAGTCACACTAAATGGAAATCAGCAATAAAGAGGGACTGTGAGAAAATATGTTTTATTACACAAAGATCATTATGTGTAGGATTAGACAAGACCATCAATTACCCACAAGCCCTTGCATTTTACAGAAGTCCATTTCTCCTGACACTAACGTGGGCAGGGCTTTCATGGACTGTCTCTCCTTCTCGCCCTCTCTCTCTCTCTTCCCCTCTCTCTTTCCACTCTCTCTCATAATCTCACCCTGCCTTCAGTAATGTCTCTATGAAGCTCTTCAGTGAGAGCCTCACAACGCCCTGCTCTGCTGTTCAGGAAGTAGATCCGGTCGGCGGTGTGCCGTGGGTCGTATCCCTGCCTCTGTAGACGGGTCTTCTGGATTTTGAACGTTCCTGAAGAGAGAGGAGGAGAGAAAGTAGACCCGCCTACTGTTTGTGTGCAAAGTTGTCTTTGCGCGCTTCCATGTGTATTTGTCTGTGTGTGTGTGTGTGTGTGTCTCACCTGTGGTGTCCACCTGAGGACAGAGGCGCAGGAAGAGAGGATGGGCGTACGAGGGCAGGGATCTCTGCAGCGCCTGCAGGAGCGCATCACCCTCACACAAATCAAACGCACCTTCTGCCACGGCAGCCATTCCTGCCTTCCCCTCCACGCCTGCACACACACACACACACACAGGTTGGTTTTTCTGTCCTAGTGGGGCCCCGACCATTCACTTCCATTCAATATCGTCTCTAAACCCCATAACCTCCTGAAAAAAACCTCTAACGCTCTGGTTCAGGCACACACACACACCTGGTACAGGCACACACACCTGGTACAGGCACACACACACCTGGTACAGGCACACACACACCTGGTACAGGCACACACACCTGGTACAGGCACACACACCTGGTACAGGTACACACACACCTGGTACAGGCACACACACACCTGGTACAGGCACACACACACCTGGTACAGGCACACACACACCTGGTACAGGTACTCCGTAGACGGCAACGTCCGCCTGTCCCAGCATGCAGCTGAGGACTCCCTCCACCTCGCTGGTCGACACGTTCTCTCCTCGCCAGCGGAACGTGTCTCCGCCACGGTCACGGAAGAAAATATAACCCAGCTCATCATCACCAGGATATCACCTGGAGAAACAGGGAACTATAGTGTCTATCACCTGGAGGAACAGGGAACTATAGTGTCTATCACCTGGATATCACCTGGAGGAACAGGGAACTATAGTGTCTATCACCTGGATATCACCTGGAGGAACAGGGAACTATAGTGTCTATCACCTGGATATCACCTGGAGGAACAGGGAACTATAGTGTCTATCACCTGGATATCACCTGGAGGAACAGGGAACTATAGTGTCTATCACCTGGATATCACCTGGAGGAACAGGGAACTATAGTGTCTATCACCTGGATATCACCTGGAGGAACAGGGAACTATAGTGTCTATCACCTGGATATCACCTGGAGGAACAGGGAACTATAGTGTCTATCACCTGGATATCACCTGGAGGAACAGGGAACTATAGTGTCTATCACCTGGATATCACCTGGAGGAACAGGGAACTATAGTGTCTATCACCTGGATATCACCTGGAGGAACATGGAACTATAGTGTCTATCACCTGGATATCACCTGGAGGAACAGGGAACTATAGTGTCTATCACCTGGATATCACCTGGAGGAACAGGGAACTATAGTGTCTATCACTTGGATATCACCTGGAGGAACATGGAAAAGAAAAGAAAGAACAAGAGAAAAACAGTGTGTTTACCTGAGAGGTAGGCGGAGTCTCCCTTTTTGAAAACATTGTGAGCTATCTTCTTATTGGTTGCTTCTTGATCAACGTATCCATCGAACCTCCTGACTGGGTCGTTCTGGTCGATTCGACCAACTAGGAGACCAGGCTCACCTGGGGGTCAGGAGAAGTAAGAACGCATGTGTGTGTGTGTGTGTGTGTGTGTGTGTGAGTGTGTGTGTGTGTGTCCTCACCAGGAGCACAGGGAACACAGAACCCGTGAGAGTCTCTGATCAGCTCCATACTGTCTTCCTCCACCCGGAGCAGCCTGATGGGGTAGAACCAAGGCAGGATACGACTGTTGAAGCCACACGCCCCCACCTGCTGGTCGGAGGAGCACATTACTGCCAGCGCCACTGCACTTCACTCTCTCTCTCTCTCTCCCTCCCTCTCTCTCTCTCTCTCTCTCTCTCCCCCTCCCTCCCTCCCTCCCTCCCTCCCTCTCTCCCTCTCTCCCTCTCTCTCTCTCTCTCTCTCTCTCTCTCTCTCTCTCTCTCTCTCTCTCTCTCTCTCTCTCTCTCTCTCTCCTCTCTCTCTCTCTCTCTCTCTCCCTCCCTCCCTCCCTCCCTCCCTCCCTCCCTCCCTCCCTCCCTCCCTCACACACACACACACCTTGCCATCCACGTTGATGATGCTGCAGTTACACTCGGTCGCGCCGTAGAACTCTCCGACGCGCCGGATTCTGAACCGACGAACAAACTCCTCCCACACCGCCGGCCGCAGCCCGTTCCCCATGGCAACGCGGACGCGGTGACGCGTCTCCGAGAGACAAGGGGGCTGAGCCAGCAGGTAGCGACATATCTCACCTATGTACTGTACCACCTGCACACACACACACACACCACACACACCATACACCATACACACACCACACACACACCATACACACACCACATACACACACACCATACACACACCACATACACACGCACACACCATACACACCACACATGAATAGAGAAGCTCCAACACATGTATAGGTTGCTAGGCGCCTGCCCGCCAGCACGGCTGTGTGTGATTGGTCAGCTCACCGTGCAGTTGTGTTTGACACAGTCGTTCCAGAAGCTTCTGGCTGAGAACTTCCTCTTGATCACCACCGTCAGACCGTTCAGCAGACACTGGCCCACCCCCATGATGTTCCCTGGACACGCGCACACACACACACACACACACAGAGTGAAAGGGTAGAACAAGGGGTATGGAGTGATAAAGAGAGAGATGGAGAGACAGAAAGAGAGGGGTGTACCTGCAGAGTGGTAGAGAGGCAGGGTGTACCTGCAGAGTGGTAGAGAGGCAGGGTGTACCTGCAGAGTGGTAGAGAGGCAGGGTGTACCTGCAGAGTGGTAGAGAGGCAGGGTGTACCTGCAGAGTGGTAGAGAGGCAGGGTGTACCTGCAGAGTGGTAGAGAGGCAGGGTTGTACCTGCAGAGTGAGTAGAGAGGCAGGGGTTGTACCTGCAGAGTGGTAGAGAGGCAGGGTGTACCTGCAGAGTGGTAGAGAGGCAGGGTGTACCTGCAGAGTGGTAGAGAGGCAGGGTGTACCTGCAGAGTGGTAGAGAGGCAGGGTGTACCTGCAGAGTGGTAGAGAGGCAGGGTGTACCTGCAGAGTGGTAGAGAGGCAGGGTGTACCTGCAGAGTGGTAGAGAGGCAGGGCGTACCTGCAGAGTGGTAGAGAGGCAGGGCGTACCTGCAGAGTGGTAGAGAGGCAGGGCGTACCTGCAGAGTGGTAGAGAGGGCAGGGTGTACCTGCAGAGTGGTAGAGAGGCAGGGTGTACCTGCAGAGTGGTAGAGAGGCAGGGTGTACCTGCAGAGTGGTAGAGAGGCAGGGTGTACCTGCAGAGTGGTAGAGAGGCAGGGTGTACCTGCAGAGTGGTAGAGAGGCAGGGTGTACCTGCAGAGTGGTAGAGAGGCAGGGTGTACCTGCAGAGTGGTAGAGAGGCAGGGTGTACCTGCAGAGTGGTAGAGAGGCAGGCAGCAGTAAAGGATGTCATCGTGACGCAGACCAAACGCATAGAACACAGAGGACGGGATCCGGTAGTACCTAAGAACAGACAGAACACTCTGGAACACACTGTAGAACACTAGAACACACTGCTGAACACACTGCTGAACACACTGCTGAACACACTGTAGAACACACTGCTGAACACACTGCTGAACACACTGCTGAACACACTGCTGAACACACTGCTGAACACACTGCTGAACACACTGCTGAACACACTGCTGAACACACTGCTGAACACACTGCTGAACACACTGCTGAACACACTGTAGAACACTAGAACACACCGTAGAACACACTGTAGAACACACCGTAGAACACACTGTAGAAAATACACTAGTACACACGCAAGAGCATAGAGAGACAGAAAGAGAGAGAGGGATGGAGGGATAGAGAGGGATGGAGAGAGAGGGTCTTGCTGTACCTGCTGTGGAGAGAGAGAGAGAGAGAGAGAGAAAGAGAGAGAGAGAGAGAGGGATGGTTGGAGATAGAGAGAGAGAGAGAGAAGAGAGAGAGAGAGAGAGAGAGAGAGAGATAGAGGGAGAGAGAGAGAGAGAGAGAGAGAGAGGGTCTTGCTGTACCTGCTGTGGACGACAATGGCAGCTTTAGGCAGACCTGTGGTGCCTGATGTAAATATGTAGAACAGTCTGTCTGTAGAGGGGGAGGGAGGGAGGGAGGGAGGGATGGAGAGAGAGGGATGAAGGGGGAGGGAGAGAGACAGGAGGGAGAGATGTGTATGCACATGCACAGGCATCAGCTTGAATACCAACATCTTAGGACATTCTAGACACACACAGTCACACACACAGTCACACACACAGTCACACACACAGACACACACACAGACACACAGACACACACAGTCACACACACAGTCACACACACAGTCACACACACAGACACACAGACACACACAGTCACACACACAGACACACAGACACACACAGTCACACACACAGACACACACAGTCACACACACAGTCACACACACAGACACACACAGTCACACACACAGACACACACCAGTCACACACACAGACACACAGTCAGTGCCGGTCCTAGCACATCTGGCGCCCTAGGCGAAATGTATCAACAGCACCTCCCCCCCCCACCCCGGGAGCGCAAATCGTAGTGTCGCCCCCCCCCCCCCTGCCCCCGGGGCGCCCCCCCCAAACGCAACACGGAGATATGACGTGGCGCTGTTGGCGCCCTCTGCTGGTTGTGCGGGAGGGTTAATTAATGGATGCACTTGGGAAAATGCCGCCCCCCTCTTCATGCCGCCCTAGGCGGCTGCCTATGCCGCCTATAGGAAGGACCGGCCCTGCACACAGTCACACACAGTCACACACAGTCACACACAGTCACACACACACGGACACTGTAAAGAGGAGTAGAGGAGGAGTACAACATGCAGCAGCTTGTTGACTATCATCTTATCTCTTTCACAATCTCCATGTTGTAACACTACTGTTGACATTACTACCAGGGTTATCTTTCCTGAACAGAAAACACAAGCTCTCTCTCTCTCTCTCTCTCTGTCTCTCTATCTTTCTCTCTCTGTCTCTCTCTCTCTCTCTCTCTCTGTCTCTCTGTCTCTCTCTCTCTCTCTCTCTCTCTCTCTGTCTCTCTCTCTTTCTCTCTCTCTGTCTCTCTCTCTCTATCTCTTACACACACACAGTAACAGACCGTTGAATCCCTTGCTGTGCGTCTGTGGAGGGGGGTGTCTGGGGAGCAGAGGCCAGCAGGGGGTCCAGGTGGAGGGGTCCAGGGGGGCAGGGAGGGGGGGAGGTGGTGTCTCCTCCCCTCTCCTCCCCCGTACGGAACAAGAGCACACAGGGATCTAGGGAACCCTGCACCTCCCTCACCTCTGGAGGAGGGAGAGAGAGGGGGAGAGAGGGAGAGAGAGGGGGAGAGAGGGGGAGAGGCAATCAAACATAATCAGCACAATCAAAACATGACGGGTGTGTGCGTGCGTGTGTGTGAGCATAGACTCCAACCCTTTGAAAGCTCCGCCCCAAAAACCACTGCCTTGGCCTGGACCACGCCCAGGCAGTGCAGCAGCGAATCACGTCGCAGGTTGTAGTTGATGAGGGCGGCCTCTACACCAATCATAGCGAGGCCCAGCCACAGGGCCACCTAGGTCATCAAGACGCAGGTTTTAATCATTTGTTTCCACGTCTTTATTCTTGTCGTCATGCCGCCTACTCACCACCAGGGGGCGGCTCTCCAGGTAGAGGGCCACCACGTCGCCCGGCACCCAGCCCTGAGCAAGAGCCCAGTGAGCCACAGCATGGCTCTGCTCCGCCAGCTCCCTGAAGGTCCACACCTGGGAGGGGGGAGGAGGAGGGAGGGGGGTGTGGAGGGTGAGGAGGGGGGGGGGGTGGAGGGGGAGGAGGGGGGTGTGGAGGGTGAGGTGGGGGGAGGATGGGAGGGGTGTGTGGGAGTGGAGGGTGAGGAGGGGAGGAGGGTGAGGAGGGGGGAGGATGGGAGGGGTGTGTGGAGGTGGAGGGTGAGGAGGGGGGAGGAGGAGGAGGATGGGAGGGGGGGAGGATGGGAGGGGTGTGTGGAGGTGGAGGGTGAGGAGGGGGGAGGAGGAGGATGGGAGGGGGGTAACACTCATTAAAATCCTTCTCCCCCATCTCCCCCCCCTCACCTCTCCGGAGTGGTCGTCCACCAGAGCAGGCTTGTCTGGGTGCAGCGCCACCCGCTGGCTGAACAGGGACGGAACAGTGCTGCCCAGGCTGTGGTGCTGGCACAGGCCCGCCCGCACACGCAGAACCATGACCAGCCCCCTGTAGAGGGGGGGGAGGAGAGGGGGGGGGAGAGGGGGGGGAGAAGAATGAGGGAGTAGTGGTAGAGGGGGAGGAAGGGAGAGGAGTTGAGAAATGAGATATAGTCAAGACACAAAGTAGACCAACAAGGTGAGTCACATACACACACACACCATACACACACACACCATACACACACACGCCATACACACACACACCATACACACACACACCATACACACACACACCATACACACACGCACACACCATACACACACACACCATACACACACACACCATACACACACACACACACACACACACACCCATACACACACACGCCATACACACACACACCATACACACACACACCATACACACACACACCACACACATACACACACGTGCGCAGTCCTCCTCACTCACGCCATGTCTCTCCTGATGGTGCGCAGTGCGATGTAGAGGACCCTCCAGCCACCCCAGCAGAGCCCCACCGCCACGCCCACCCAGCAGGCACCACAGCCCGGGTACAGCGCACAGCGACAGCCCCGCCATGGAGCACAGCAGCGCCGCTACAGCGCTGCTCAGCATACCGATCACGGACTGGAGAGGAGCGGAGGGGAGGGAGAGGAACAGAAGAGGAGAGGTCAAGGATGTATTTTCTCTTAAGTATTTACATGTATAAGGGAGAAATAGAGAGAGAGAGAGAGAGAGACAGAGACAGAGACAGAGAGAGAGAGAGAGAGAGAGAGAGAGAGAGAGAGAGAGAGAGAGAGAGAGAGAGAGAGAGAGAGAGAGAGAGAGAGACTCAAATAACGACTTGTATAAGACTACACAAGTGTTAATAGTAGCGCATTTGTGGATTCTTACCCACGGGTTTCCTCCTATTGACCAAATCATTTGCTTCTACTTCAGACGTTCCGAGGTGCGAGGTGTTTGTGAGTGTTGACAGTCGCTCCAGGGGCTCTCTGTGTCGTCAACAGCTGGCACTGACACCGCCCGCAGTTCACTATGTTCAAAAACCTTAATGGCAAAAACTTTGTCCGCCTAGAAAAACCTCACAAACTGTCATTCATAAAAAACAAAAAACAAAGACGCAACGTAAATTTATATCTATACTGACCAATCTATACCAACTGATCAATTAATTATCGGCTGTATATCAGTTATAGGCGGTATTTGTATTTCAGAATCCGAGCGGACGAGGAGAAGATTACTTCCCCAACAGGTGAAGAGCAACTGTCCCGATAACTGAAATTCCACAAAACCAACGCCCACAATCCAGAAACGCCATTCGCGCTCAGACGTGCCCGTCAAAATAAAAAAATACATTAGACGCGTTCTCCCTGTCACTTTTGACGTTTGGGCGGGTGGAGGCTTGTGATGTGCCGCGAGATCATTGAATGCGTGCGTGAACTGCGGCACTTGACAAACATTATGAGGGCACGTGGAACCAGCCTGACAGAGAGGTGCAGGAGAGCGTGGGCTCCACCTGGATTCTACCGGTGTCTGCGCGTGTAAAATAAAAAATTACGGCACACACACACATGCACACACACACATTTCAAAAACGTTTAATACAAAAATACCACAAAAACGGTTGAAACATGTTGTTGAAAAGTATGGAAAATATTACATTCTCATAGAAAAATAAGGTCGGCCATTGTTCTGTAAAGAAAGCCCTTATTTAAATATGCATGATTATATATATTACAGATTCTTTAAACCACATATACACAAAAACTGAGTGATAAAATATTTGGTCGCTTGTCTCTATCTTTGCAGTGAATCCCCCTTTCTTTTTAAATAGCAAAGATGGTCTACGCTAAACAGTCAAAATGTAAATCTCAATGTGTACCATTTACTGTAGCTCAAGCTAAGGATTCCTACATCCTGATGTATTAATTTTCACAGGAAAACCTGTCGTTGTGACGTACCTTATTCTACAGCATCATTGGTTTATAAAGCCAAAGTATTGTACTACAAATGCTTTCCTCCTATTGGCTAACATGAGGCTTACAGTAACAAGAGCTCCTATTGGATGAAACCAGTCAGAGCACGAGGCGTGATTGGCTGAAGGGAAGTTGCAGAATGGCGGACAGATGGTTCACAATGCATTGTGGGAGTTCAGATCTGAGATTCTCCAGTGTGGTGACTCTGCAATCCCTGGCAACCACAGAACACAAGTAAGGAGTGAGTGTGAATGTCTGTGCATGTCTTTGTGTGTGTTAATACCTGTATATGTGTGTGTGTGTGTGTGTGTGTGTAGAGCACCTGTGATTGGCTGGAGGGGTTGGTGGTACTGAGGTCTGAATATCTCTTCTTCTTTGGTGTGCAGATGCAGGACAGGAAGTTGCTGTACTCCTCTCTCACCTGCAGGAGGCATCAGAGACACACTCAGACTCTCTCTATCTTCACACACACACACACACACTCACACATACACACACCCTCCCACACACACACTCACACCCACACACACACATACAGGTACCCCCCCACACCTGTTTGGAGAGCAGGCAGTGCAGGATGAAGAACAGCGCACCCTGCAGGCTGTTGAAGGCGGTGAAGAGGTAGAGCAGGGCGGGGGAGCCGTGATCCTGGAACAGCAGCGCTCCCAGCATCCACATCACACCCAGCACACACAGCTGTGCCGCCGCCGTCAGTGTGAACACCCTGGACACACACACACACACACAATCAGACACAAACATACACACACGTACGTACACACACATACCCAGCTTATTTAGACACACACACACTGACACACACACACGTCCTCCACCTGATCTTGCGCAGCTGGGAGACTTCTGGGTTGAGGCTGGTGAACTTCTGGGCCAGCCTCCACATGGTGACCAGGAAGAAGATGACGTTTACGAACACGATGGTGCACACAGGACCGAAGAAACTCCACATGAGGCCATGTTCAAGAGACAGCCAGCAACTGGGACAGAGATGAGGTCATCAGTGAGGGACAGACATGAGGTCATCAGTGAGAGACAGACATAAGGTCACCAGTGAGAGACAGACATGAGGTCATCAGTGAGGGACAGACATGAGGTCATCAGTGAGAGACAAACATGAGGTCATCAGTGAGGGACAGAGATGAGGTCATCAGTGAGGGACAGACATGAGGTCATCAGTGAGGGACAGTCATGAGGTCATCAGTGAGAGACAGAGATGAGGTCATCAGTGAGAGACATACATGAGGTCATTAGTGAGGGACAGAGATGATGTCATCAGTGAGGGACAGACATGAGGTCATCAGTGAGGGACTTACTACTGCTTGGTGCCGTATCCGTGGGGCCGTGAGATGGCAGACACGGTGACGACCAGGAGCGGCAGGCCGTAGCCCACGGCGTGGAGGTGCAGCGGCCGGACGGAGGTGTTGAACACCTGCACCACCATACGGTACAGCTGCACCCCCTCCAGGAGCATCCAGCAGAACGAGCACAGGAAGAACAGGTGCAGCAGGCCCGCCACCAGGCTGCACCCCCACTGGAGGGGGAGGGAGGAGGAGGAGGGGAGGGGGAAGGAGGGGGAGGGGGGGGGGAGGGAGGAGGAGGGAGGGGGAAGGAGGGGGAGGGGGGGGGAGGGAGGAGGAGGGGAGGGGGGAAGGAGGGGGGAGGGGGGGGGAGGGAGGAGGGGAGGAGGAGGGGGAAGGAGGGGAGGGGGGGGGAGGGAGGGAGGAGGAGGAGGGGGAAGGAGGGGGAGGGGGGGGGAGGGGGGAGGAGGAGGAGGGGAGGGGGGACGGAGGGGAGGGGGGGGGAGGGAGGAGGGGGAAGGAGGGGAGGGGGGGGGAGTTGAAAGGGTGAAGACAGATACAAACACTGTCTCTCTCTGTCTCACCCTCTCCCTTTTTGATGTTTACACACACACACATCCTCACCTGGGGCTCTGTGCGGGAGATGCCGGTGATGAAGACGAGGTCAGCGAGGAAGAGGCAGATGCAGGCGTGCAGGTGGATGGTGTTCCGCGTCCCCTGGAGCGAGCGGCAGAGGGCGAAAGGTGGCGATGCTCAGAGCCAGACACACCAGAGACACGGCCAGCCCCACCCGGGTCAGCAGCACCAGCTGGAGGGTGTGCTGGAGGGGGGGGGGAGGGGGGGGAAAGGAAAGCTTAACTAGTGTGTGTGTGTGTCTGTGTGTATGTGTGTGTGTGTGTGTGTCTGTGTGTGTATGTGTGTGTATGTGTGTGTGTGTGTGTCTGTGTGTGTATGTGTGTGTGTGTGTGTCTGTGTGTGTGTCTGTGTGTGTATGTGTGTGTATGTGTGTGTGTGTGTGTGTGTGTCTGTGTGTGTGTCTGTGTGTGTATGTGTGTGTATGTGTCTGTGTGTGTGTGTGTATGTGTGTGTGTGTGTATGTGTGTGTGTGTGTGTGTGTGATCCTCACCTCCACAGGGTAGAGGGCCATCAGCACAGCGAAGCTGCTCAGGTGACTGCAGGTGCAGACGATGTGTGTGACGTTGGACTTCGCTGTGCTGCAGCCTCTCCTTGACCACGCCCCTCCATGGCCAGGCCCCCCCTCCTCCCAGAACACACAGGTGAACTTCCTGTCCTCCGACTTCCTTCCTTCCTGTGAAAAAGTTGGCGAGGTTTTTAGATCATTGTACAAAGGGCCTGCTCCAGTCACTTCCCCCTCCTCCCCCTCCTCCCCTCCCCTCCCCCTCCTCCCCTCCCCTCCCCCTCCTCCCCTCCCTCCCCTCCCCCTCCTCCCCCTCCTCCCTCCCCCCCTCCTCCCCTCCCCCTCCCCCCTCCCTCCCTCCCTCCCTCCCCCCTCCCCCCTCCTCCCCCTCCCTCCCCTCCTCCCTCCCCTCCCCTCCTCCCCCCCCTCCCTCCCCTCCTCCCCATCCTACTTTACCTCCAGACGTCTGA
>CM042860.1:11283806-11371306 GCA_023658055.1 Thaleichthys pacificus
TTTCAGGAAATCACCCTCTTGAGAGAAATAGAAAGAGAGAGTATGAGATAGAGAGAGAGAGAGAGAGAGAGAGAGAGAGAGAGAGGAGAGAGAGAGAGAGAGAGAAAAGGACAGACATTCACTGTATGAGTAACAATCTAAACAGCTGCTGTTTCCAGTAAGTCATTCAAAACCCATCTCTCTCTCTCTCTCTCTATCATTCTCTCCCTCTCTCTCTCTCTCTCTCTCTCTCTCTCTCTCTCATCCCTATCATTCCTCTCTCTCTCTCTCTCTCTCTCTCTATCATTCTCTCTCCCTCTCTCTCTCATGTTTCATCCACTCTCCCCTTCCCTTCGGTCTCCTCCCCCCTCCTTCTGTCTCTATCGCTTAAGTAATCACACACGTGTGCATGTGACCACACACACACCACATCACCACTGATAAGACACACACATCACCACACACAAACACACACGTCACCACTAAGAAGACTTCCGTTTGCGTCAGAGAAAAATCTGAAGTAACCCAACACTTGCCTCTGGTAAGCTTCCTGTCTCGTGTTAGTTACTGTCACCGTGCACAACACCAGCTGTAGGATACTTTACATTTGCTGGGAGATCCAGTACAAAACAACACAACACAGTTAAAAGCAACACAGCTAAATGTATGAACACACTTCCATATAGTACACAAAAGGCTTTTGTCGTCACGGTGACATGGAGGGCTGTCGCTCAGAAGCATCAGAGGACGAGGAGCAGGAGCGTGTTGATCTGTCAGGGGACCTGGATGTGGTCAGACAACATCATCTCCCACTGAAACACCAACAACGGTTTCCTGCCTGCTTGGTGTTTCGCCTCCACAACCAAAGTTGGTCAAATATGAAAATGTGAGTGCGTGCTCAAGTGCTAAATATAGGGAGAGAGAGAGAGGGGAGGGGGGGAGAGGGAGAGAGAGAGGGGGAGAGAGGGGGAGAGGGAAGCGAGAGAGGGGGAGAGAGAGGGAGAGAGGGGGGAGAGGGGGGAGAGAAATGGAGATGAGGGGGAGAGGAGAGAGAGGGAGAGAGGGGGAGAGGGGGAGAGGGGAGAGAGGGAGGGGGGGGATGAGGGGAGGAGAGGGGGAGAGGGGGAGAGAGAGATACAGAGAAAGGAAAAAGTAAAGAAAGGTAGGGGGGAAGAGAGGGAGTGAGGGACAATTCTTAACAGGTAATTGAATTACAGTCACCTACTTTTGTAGAAGCTGAATCATCACCCTTTGGCAACATTTTCCAGAGTATTCCACAGTAACACACAGACTTATGGGTTACCACATTGAGGGATGGCCTACCGGACATGTGTGTGTTTGTCTGTGTGTGTGTGTGTAGTGTGGCGTGCGTGTGTGTGGTCCTGTGTGTCTGTAGAGGTACCACTCCACTTAACAGCTTAATCACATGAAGACAGAATAGAGAGAAAAAAAACATAGGAAAATTGTGTGTGTGTGTGAAGGGGGGAGATGTTACTGTGTGTGTGAGCGTGTGTGTGTGTTACTGAAGAACCTTTGGGAAAGTAGCTCTCAAGACATTTCCACAGAGAGAAGGAATCTGTGCAGTCTTTAATCTGAGGACTATCCTGATGATGGATGAAGAGATCCTCTCTCACACACACACACACACACACACACACACATGTATATATATATGTAAACAGACCCCTTTCTGTCTCTGCAACAACCACAGGACTGAGGACCCAAATGAACGACTCACAGACAGGATCAGAGTCGACGTAGTAACAGTACTGTTAGGTACACAAAACGTCAGTCCAAGAATAAGTTGGACCCTGGACCCTGACCCAGTGCCGGTCCTAGCACATTTGGTGCCCTCGGCAAGATTTGCGCTCCCCCACAGGGAGCGTAAATCAGGGCGCCGCCCCCAACCACAACACAGACACATGACTTGACGCGGTTGGCGCCCCCTGTTGGTAATGCGGGCGGGTTAATTAATGGATGCACTTGGGAAATTGTCGCCCCCCTCTTCATGCCGCCCTAGGCGGCTGCCTATGTCGCCTATAGGAAGGACCGGACCCTATGAAGGACCGGCCCTGGACCCTGGCCCAGGGCCCAGGGCCCAGGGTCCAGAGCCCAGGGCCCAGGGTCCAGAGCAGGGCTCCAAGTCCCAGGGAATCAAAACTTTATAGAATCCACAAAGCAATAGCTGGCATGAAACATACAAGTGTGCTTGTGTGTGTGTGTATGTGTGTATGTGAATGTGTGTATATGAGTGTGTATATGAGTGTATGTGTGCTTGTGTGTATAGTCACGGTTGTTGCCGTCCACACAGTCTTGCTCTGATCCAGCCGTGACACAGTATAATCACATGATCACACATGATACTGCAGCTCACCGGAGGCCATTTTGTGTCAAGCTCCATCCAGTCAAATGGGAAACCATCAAGGGGAAACTATGGAAACCATCCAGGTGGTAACTGTGGCAACCGACTGGGCGTGCGCCTTCCTTTGACCTTTCACTTCCTGGGAAAACTTCTCTCACCTGACTGGTTCCTTCCTGTTCTGTATATAATAACTCTAATGGAGTGCTGGTGTGTACTCTTAGCTGTGCTGGGACTCTAATGTAAACTAGTAGCATGCATTAGTGACTGTGTGTTTGTGTGTGTGTGTGTGTTTGTGTGTGTGTGTGGACGTTGATCTATTGCAGCTAATGGACTCTGATATAAACAGCAGTTTCAAAAGGACGTGTAAGGAAGTGTTACACACACACACATACAGATGCACACGCAAATCACACACATACATGCACACACACACATTTACTGTATGAGATGTTCCTTCAACTTTGCAATCCCTCAATCCCTTTAATCTCCCCTCTCCTCCACTCCCCCCTCGTCCCCTCCCCCCTCATCCCCTCCCCCCTCGTCCCCTCCCCCCTCATCCCCTCCCCCTCCTCCTCTCCTCCCCTCCTCCTCCCCTCCCCCCTCCCTCCCTCCTCCCCTCCCTCCCTCCCCCCTCCTCCCCTCCCCCCTCCTCCCCTCTTCCCCTCCCCCCCCTCTGTGAAGTGAGGGGGCGGGGGAGGAGAAGGAATGCAGATGTTTCCTCTCCTCCGTTAGAAGATTGAAGATGTGTGCGTCTGCGTTTGTACATGTGTGAGTGTAAATGTGTGTGTGCGTGTGTTGTTTGTTTGTGCGTGTGCAAGGGTATTTACCTGATTGGAAATACATGACTAAGTACACATATTAATATACATGCATGACGATAGATGAGACCCAGTTTATTATCAATTTAAATCCCTCATTTGACCTGGTAACAGGGCAACTACGCTATATGATTGGTTCTGTGGTCAGTGTATAGCTTCTGAGTCTCCATGGGAACAATCTCATCTTGCAGTAGAGTTGGAAAGGCGGAGCTTCACATGCGTGTCATCAGTGTGGGACGCCATGATGGGTCAGGCTGTGGAGGGGAGAGGGAGGGTCAGAGAGACAGAGAGAGAGACAATGAGAAAGAGAAAGAGACAGGAACAGCGCGAGAGAGAGAGAGAGAGAGAGAGAGAGAGAGAGAGAGAGAGAGAGAGAGAGAGAGAGAGAGAGAGAGATGATCTCACCTTTCACCGTGACCCTGGCCAGGGCCTCACTGGAGCCCACATGATTGCTGGCCAAACATTTGTAGCTCCCGCTGTCAGTCATCTGCACCTGGCCAATCAGGAGCTTGCCGTCCTGGGTTGTCTCCGCTCCCTGGGGTAGTGCAGCCCCGCCTACCCGGGTCCAGAGGAACGTGATTGGATGAGTGCCGTGGGCGAGGCACTGGATGCGCAGGGCGTCGCCGGGGCGGAGTTGCAGCTGGTCAGGAAGACAGGTGGTGTAGGGAGGGGCTGGAGGGCACACAGGGTGTGGGTTTATGTGTGTAGGGGGGTCCTCATTGCACATGCACACACACACACACAGGTACACTACTCACAGTCCACCTCCATCTGTGTGTATGCCTGGCTGGTGCCGTGTGTGTTGGTGGCGTTGCAGATGTACTGTCCTGAGTCCTGGCGCCCCACGCTGGTCAGAGTCAGCACTCCACCCTCCACTCTGTGTCTCCACGGCAACGGGGCCCGCAGCTTGGACCAGGTGATGACAGGGGGGGGGGATCCTGGCGGATAGCAGACATCACTTACATGATCCTGACTAGAATACATGATCCTGACTAGAATACATGATCCTGACTAGAATACATGATCCTGACTAGAATACATGATCCTGACTAGAATACATGATCCTGACTAGAATACATGATCCTGACTAGAATATACATGATCCAGACTAGAATACATGATCCTGACTAGAATACATGATCCTGACTAGAATACATGATCCTGACTAGAATACATGATCCTGACTAGAATATACATGATCCTGACTAGAATACATGATCCTGACTAGAATATACATGATTCTGACTAGAATATACATGATCCTGACTAGAATACATGATCCTGACTAGAATATACATGATCCTGACTAGAATATACATGATCCTGACTAGAATACATGATCCTGACTAGAATACATGATCCTGACTAGAATATACATGATCCTGACTAGAATATACATGATCCTGACTAGAATACATGATCCTGACTAGAATATACATGATTCTGACTAGAATATACATGATCCTGACTAGAATACATGATCCTGACTAGAATATACATGATCCTGACTAGAATATACATGATCCTGACTAGAATACATGATCCTGACTAGAATACATGATCCTGACTAGAATATACATGATTCTGACTAGAATATACATGATCCTGACTAGAATATACATGATCCTGACTAGAATATACATGATCCAGACTAGAATATACATGATCCTGACTAGAATACATGATCCTGACTAGAATACATGATCCTGACTAGAATATACATGATCCTGACTAGAATA
Source organism: Thaleichthys pacificus (assembly GCA_023658055.1). Lineage (NCBI taxonomy): Eukaryota > Metazoa > Chordata > Actinopteri > Osmeriformes > Osmeridae > Thaleichthys > Thaleichthys pacificus. Next base: position 11,288,705 of record CM042860.1, read on the forward strand.
CATGATCCTGACTAGAATACATGATCCTGACTAGAATATACATGATCCTGACTAGAATATACATGATTCTGACTAGAATATACATGATCCTGACTAGAATATACATGATCCAGACTAGAATATACATGATCCTGACTAGAATACATGATCCTGACTAGAATATACATGATCCTGACTAGAATATACATGATCCTGACTAGAATACATGATCCTGACTAGAATATACATGATCCTGACTCGAATATACATGATTCTGACTAGAATATACATGATCCTGACTAGAATATACATGATCCTGACTCGAATATACATGATCCAGACTAGAATATACATGATCCTGACTCGAATATACATGATCCTGACTCGAATATACATGATCCTGACTCGAATATACATGATCCAGACTAGAATATACATGATCCAGACTAGAATATACATGATCCTGACTCGAATATACGTGATCCTGACTCGAATATACGTGATCCTGACTCGAATATACGTGATCCTGACTAGAATATACATGATCGTGACTAGAATATACATGATCCTGACTAGAATATACATGATCGTGACTAGAATATACATGATCGTGACTAGAATATACATGATCGTGACTAGAATATACATGATCCTGACTCGAATATACATGATCCAGACTAGAATATACATGATCCTGACTAGAATATACATGATCCTGACTAGAATATACATTATCAGGCGTGATAGCATGACTAAGATACATAATTACCCCGGGCACGACACTCCATGGTGATGGTCCGACCCTCCACAGCTGTGATCTCTGCCTTAGTTACGGACGCCACCGGTGCCATGGAAACACCCTGGCCTCCATCGACGACGACCTCAACCTTGGCCTCGGCGACGCCCTCGCTGTTCCTCGCCTGGCACATGTACACGCCAGAGTCTTCTGGACGAGCCGCCGCCACCTGCAGCACGGTGTGTTACCGTGGTTACTGTGGTGTGAGTGTACACAGTATGCGTGTGTGTGTGTGGTGTGTGTGTACAGCATGCGTGTGTTATTTTAATGTGTGTGTGTGTTGATTGTGTGTGTTAGAGAGTGAGTGTGTATGTATGTATTTGGAATGCCAATGTGTGTGTACATTAGGGGTGTAACAATATATCGTGGAACAATATATTGCAACACAAAAATTTTACAATATGTATCGTAGAGTTTTGGCAATATTTTTACAATATGACGTCCGTTTGATCCTATTGGTTGAGCTACCACTCTGCACCTGCGTCATGCGTGCATTCACTGCATTCACAGAACTCGCTCGAACTGAGTGAACTCAATTGTATGTACAACAAAGAAAACGATTGCAAATGTTTAATGTTTTGGAAAAAATCTGTTAATCAAATTTGTTTCATTAAAAATGATGTTCAAAATATCGTGATACGTATTGTATCGTTCACCTAGTATCGTGATACGTATCGAATCGTGAGCTGAGTGTATCGTTACACCCCTAGTGTACATACATGCGTGTGTGTGTGCATGCATGTGTGTAATGCATGTGTCTAACCTGCAGCGTTCTGGTGTCATCGGTTGCTGTGGTAACGAGCTGATGGGTGGAACCCTGGTGTTGCCAGGTGACGGAGGGGCGTGGCCTACCTGTGGCACGGCACTCCAGAGATACAGGTTCACCCAGTCGGACACGCAGGGGCCCTGCCGGGGTCACCCGCACCTTAGGAGACACTGGGGAGCCATGCGGACACACACACATGTACAAACACACACACACGTACATACACACATACACACACTTACAAATCTGAAAATGCGAAAAATACACTCATACACACAAACACACATCATCCTCCCTCCCCCCCTCTCCCTCCCCCCCTCTCCCTCTCCCCCTCTCCCCCCCTCCTCCCTCCTTACTTCTGATGGTCAGAGTAGCTGTTGCCGTGCTCCGACCCGACGGGCTGGTTGCTATGCAACGGTACTGGCCCTGGTTAGCAGGCCGAACCCCGGCCACGGTCAGTACAGAACCATCTGGACCGATCTTCACGTTGTCTAGGACAGACAAGATCAAACTGGTTAGAACTGGGCTAGGTACATATATCTATGTGTGTGTATCTGTGTGTGTGTGTTTATATGTGTGTGTGTATCTATGTGTGTGTGTGTGTGTGTATCTGTGTGTGTGTATCTGTGTGTGTGTGTGTGTGTGTGTGTTCTACCTGGAAGCGGCTGGTTGTTGGTTCTCCTCCACTCCAGGTGGACGGGCTGCGTCGCACTGACCACCCGGCAGCGGAGACTGGCTGTCCCCCCCTGCAGGGCCCACAACACCCTGGGCTCCAGGGACAGGACCGGGGCCTGGGCCCCCACTGGGGGAGGGGAGGGGGGAAGGGGGAGGAGGAACAGGACACCGATAGACACTCAAATAATTGATATACATTAACTCACACACAAACTCCGTGAACTTTTGATCAGGTCTGGGAAAGAAAAAAATAGTGCAAACAATGCCACCCCAAGGCAAACAGCCAATCACCATCAAACAGAGATATGACAAAGCCAATCAGCAGCGAACATTGATGACACAACTGATCTAAAACAAACAAGATAGCCTTAGACTCCATTTTGATGAATCAGCAATAATAAACTCAAGTATTGAGTTTGCAAAAAAATATTTAACTTACATGAAAATAAACCAATGAACAAAGAAACTTTGAAAAACGTTGTTTTCAACCCAGTCATCAAATCACAAAGATAGTCTTAGATACAATGATCGCTAACTAACAAAGCTAAGATGAGTGTTACAAGTCTATTCTGTTCAATTCTAGGTACAGCTCGGCGGTAAGAGCATTCACCTGCAGTTCAAAATCCCCCCTTCCACAGATGTAGCTTTTTATAAAACACATTCTTATTATTCTGTTCTATTGTGCACCCAAAGCCCCAGGTGGCGTCCAGGTGCAGCGTTACCTGTGCAGAGCAGGCAGCTGATCAGCAGAGCTGTCCTCAAACCATCCATGACGCCGACAACACTAACCTGATTCTCTCTCTCTCTGTTTCTATCACTCCCTCTCTCTCTCTCTCTCTCCCTCCCTCCTACCTCCCCCTCTCCTCTTTCTCTCACCTGTGAACCCTATCTCTACTAGCCAGTCTGTAGACACCCGCCCTCTCTATCTCCTCCCCTCACTCACACACGCCCTCTCTATCGATTTGACCTCTCTATCTCCTCCCCTCACTCACTCTCTCCTCTCTATCTCCTCCCCTCACTCTCTCCTCTCTATCTCCTCCCCTCACTCACTCTCTCCTCTCTATCTCCTCCCCTCACTCTCTCTATCTCCTCCCCTCACTCACTCTCTCCTCTCTATCTCCTCCCCTCACTCTCTCTATCTCCTCCCCTCACTCACTCTCCTCTCTTCTGCTCTGCTTTAATTTCTCCTTTTTCTATCAGTATTTCTCTCTCCCCTGCTTAAACTCTCTCTCTCTCTCTCTTTCTTTCTGTTCTTTTTGCTCAGGTTTTCTCCTCTCTCTGTGTTCTCTCTGTTTTCTCTCTCATCTCTTCTTTCTCTCTGCCAGCAGTCACACAGAACCCCCTTGTGGTAAAACATTGACAGTGAGCAAGACAAGGTCCTGAAAAGTTGTCAAATGACAATCTTTGTACTTGCTTACAAATTGCGGACACTTAGATATACAGTATAGGGATATGAGATGTGTATTATTTCACATTAAAATTTTTGGGGTAAGTATTTAAACACATATTAGCATAACCTTATCAGTGTCACCATAATAACAAAACCTTTTGTCAAAAACTTTGTCTTTTCATGTGACACACACGAGAGAAACCTTATCAGTGTCAACACCGTAACAAAGTTTTTTGTCTGAAATTTCAGTTGGTTATTCATGAGGACACACATAGGAGAGAAACCTTATCAGTGTCAACACTGTCAATACAGTTGTGGTCAAAATGGTCATTTGGCTCATCATATGAGGAAACACAGGACCCACCTGTTCTGAAGTAATCTGACCGCTTTGGGATTGGATCGGATTGTGTCTTGAAAATGGGTTGTTCAAAAGAAAACAAGGGATCGTGAATTCGGATGAGTTTGTGTCCAGTCTGGGGTTTAATCTGGTCCAACCTTCGGATTCTCCAGGTGAACAAGGGTGGAGTGAGTGTGGATTTCAGGAACGAGACCAAAAAAAACTTTACTGGGTTTTTTTTTCGAATTTCAAAACATGGCTCATTTTGTAAAAAAAAAAAAAAAAAAACTTTTTTAAGGCACTGCTGGTCAAGTCACGTGATTCATCGTCACATTCGGAGCTGCCTCTAGCGGAGCGCCGCCATGTTTGTCTGCAGCTGTGTTTCTGGCGAGGAGAACCAGGAGCTAATAGCCAACGTTGTTGTGCAAAGTATAATTTCTCCACAGCCAACATGTCTAAACTAAATGTGCTTAGAGAATTTATCAGGGATATATTAGCAATGGCAGCTTTGGAGATTTTCGGAGTCGTTGAAAAAACGCTTGCTGAGTACAACGAAGAAATCTCTCGCTCCGAGGAGGAGAGGAAGCGGCTACAACGGCTGTTAGACGTTGTTACTCAACCTGAGATCAAGCTACTCAGAACAGGTTTGATATGTTATAATCTGCGGTGTCCAAGACAGAGTAATCGCTTTAGTGTTGCTTTCTGACCAGGGTTAGTGTTTATAATGAAATATCTGCAAAGAGTTAGCTAAGCCAAATGCATTAGCCTACTTATTCTTGGAAGCACATCGTGAAAGAAAGAACGTTTTCTGTTTCGTGTCCTGTAAACAAAGTAGGCTACTTTGCAGGAGTGACCTCCGTTTTGGTAACCTTGCCCGACAGCTGGATTGGCGAGAATACGACCACTCGAGAATCCATGTGGCCAAATTCCAAGCAATTTGTTTATTCTCAAACCAGTGGTTGGGACCAATCAGCGTTTTATGAGGAACGATTGGCAGCGTTGGTTGAAGTTAGCCTGCGACAGATGGTGATAGACAGATGGCTCATCCAATCACCAGCCAAGTATTTTGGCACTGCCAAGTGCCTGCCCTTTCCAAACTGTTCCCAAGGATATAAAACTTGAATATAAACTTGATTCTCACTGTTGATGTACATCTGGAGGAAAGAGAACATGTTGAACATACAAACCATGCCAGATTCTACACATAGACCTACATTGTTTAATTTTAACTGGTCCAAAAAAGAATTGTAGCCAGACATATTAAGGTGCCATTTATTTAGGCATGACTGAACTGTTTTAGTGACAAAATGATAACTGACCAACTAAACTGTCCCTACAGCGGCTACATCTAACTGTTGTCTTGCCTCTTCTTCCCCCAGAAGTGCAGCAGTTCTCTTTCCCGGAGCCCCCACAGATTAAAGAGGAACAGGAGCTGTGGACCAGTCAGGAGGAAGAGCAGCTCCAAGGACTGAAGTCTGAAACTACAGACTCCATATTCACCCAGGAATCAGACTTTTCAAATTTGAAAATGTCCAAATTACATATGATGAGAGAATTTTTCAGTGAGAGATTATCAACAGCAGTTACTGAAATTTTTGGATCCATTGAAATAACTTTTGCTGAGTACAAAGAAGAAATCTCTTGTTCCAAGGAGGAGAGGAAGCGGCGGTTGATGAACGTTGTTACTCAACCAAAGATAAAGTTATACAAAACAGGTTTGATATTCATACATTCATGGTATACTCTGCTGTGTAGAATCGTTATATCATGTAGGAGGGGGGAAGCTAAATTGGAAAGGTGTGCTTGGTGCTGTTGCATCATGACATGGTCCACAGCATTACATTTCATTATAATTTTAGTCGACGGTCTTCCTTGTTGACAACGTTAGTCATCCTATGGAGTGATGGTGGAGGGATTGTCAGGAGCAGGTTTCTCTTCAGAGGGTTTTAGCTGTCAGTTCTCCATACTTCAGCACATTCCATAAAATAATAGAATGTGGTCTATCAACCAGACTGTCCTTTACGAAGGCTACATCTGTTTTCTCGCCTCTCCTGTCACCTGTACCACACTAAAGGTCGAGCTCTCAACTAGTATAAAGTATTTGTGTCTATGTTGTGTAATATGGTAAGTCCGGTTTTGTCTTAATTAATCGGTCATGTTTTTCTACCAAACATGTGAGTTGAGTAACAGATGAAGGAAGATTACAATTTCTTTCCTTTCTCTTCTGTCTCCCAGAATTACAGCAGTTCTCTCTCCCGGAGCCCCCACAGATTAAAGAGGAACAGGAGCTGTGGACCAGTCAGAAGGAAGAGCAGCTCCAAGGACTGCAGTCTGAAACTACAGACTCCATGTTCACTTCTCTCAGTGTGGAACATGACTCTGATCAGGATGGCTCCTCTGAATGTTCACATGTTGACCAGACTGTTAAAGTGGAGAACAGAGAAGGAGACTCTCTACCCACCAACACAACTGAGGAGCAAATCAAAACAGAGCCTCATGTACAAGACTCTGCAGCACCAGAACCAGGCAGTGACTCTCAGCCCCTCTCTGTTGTAGCTCTAGACTGTCCTGCAGCTCAGAGTTTGGAGGAACAGGGAGGAGTGCTGCCCTTGCGAGAGACGATCAATTCAACCATAACACAAGTACATTCAGCTGTTCCAGGGGGAAAGATGCCACAGGGAAGTCCCACAGGAGTGAAAGTACATCAGTGTCAAGAATGTAGTAAGACATTTAGTCTTGAGTCAAACCTTCTTAATCATATGAAGACACACACAGGACAGAAACCGTGTCAGTGTCAAGAATGTAACAAAACATTTAGTCGTAAGTCACATTTGGTTGCGCATATGAGGATACACACAGGAGATAAACCTTATCAGTGTCAACAGTGTGGTCTCAAAAGGGTGGTCTGATTGAACACATAAGGACACACACAAGAGAGAAACCATTTCAGTGTCAAGAATGTAACAACACTTTCAGCCGCAAAGATAGTTTGGTTGCGCATATGAGAACACATACAGGAGTGAAACCGTATCAATGTCAGGAATGTAGCAAACTCTTTACATACAAGGTAAACCTGGTTCAACACTTGAGGACACACACAGGAGAAAAACCTTATCAGTGTCAACAATGTACCAAAGTCTTTGCTCAAAATGGTAGTCTGGTTAAACATATGAGGACTCACACAGGAGAGAAACCATTTCAGTGTCAAGAATGTAACAACGCTTTTAGTCATAAAGCTACTTTGGTTGATCATATGAGGACTCACACAGGAGAGAAACCATATCAATGTCTAGCATGTAACAAGAGATTTAGCCAGAACAATCAATTGGTGTCTCATATAAGAACACATACGGGGGAGAAACCGTATCAGTGTCAACAGTGCAGCAAACAGTTTGCTCATAAGAGTCGTCTGGATGGACACATGAGGACACACTCAGGAGAGAAATCTTAACAGTGGCAACAATATTACACTTGGTCGTGAATTTAATTTGTCAGTGCACATGACACAGTGTGAAGAATGGAACAAGACTTTAGTTAGCTTGTCCTTGTTAGCTTGAGAGCAATGGCTGTAAGTTGTTTTTATTCTTCACATATCAAATGCTAATGAGTATTTTAGTTGAGTACGATTCATAAACATAGATACATTTAAGTCTCTCGTTGTGAACATAGTTAGCATATATGTAGCATCATAGCTTAATGCTTTTACTTGTTTCATAGCCAGTTTGATGTTATTAACAGCAGCATGTTGGTTATGGTAAACCTGCAGTTAGTAGGCTTAATCGCTGTATTTATTTTTCAGTTTTTTTACACTGATTCATTTATAGATTCACATGCTTCTTGCTGGACATCTTTTTTAATGCTCATTATCTTATTAGAACTAGTAGGCTTGTGTTATAGTATAATGGTGCAGCTATTTTTTATCAAACAGTCAATTACACAAATTGAACAGTCAACAATCAATCAGGTCTATTCCATGTAAATGCAAGTGTGTACATGTGCATATCTAACACAAATAAATCAATTATTCATGAAAGGAGTCTTGTGAGCATCCAACATGATAGTGATGTTACCTTAATTATGTTACTTATAAACCTTCTGTAATTTGTCAAAATAGCTTATATGGTACAGCATAAAACCATAGCTCACCTGCAGACGGCACGAATATAACATGCCAGATTCCACACAGAGAGGGCAGGCTGTAGAGGTGAGCTAGCCTGGAGACACACAGGGCAGGCTGTAGAGGTGAGCTAGCCTGGAGACACACAGGGCAGGTTGTAGAGGTGAGCTAGCCTGGAGACACACAGGGCAGGCTGTAGAGGTGAGCTAGCCTGGAGACACACAGGGCAGGCTGTAGAGGTGAGCTAGTCTGAAGATGTTTTGGACTCCCGTCTGTGTCAGTAGATTAAGTATAGTGTGTTAGTGGCTGCGTCTCGTCAAGGGAATTCCTTATCCACATGAAGTAGATGGAGTGAATAGATTGACTCAAGTCTTGAAATCAGGTTCAGAACAGTTTATTTGAGACACAAATTAGTCCAAATAATAAACATTATAAATTAAATCGAAACACAAATAAATATTGTCGCTGTGCTGGTTACATTTGTGATAATGTTGACAGGTTAATTGAAAAGGCAAAAATATATATCAGTAGTCGTCTTCGGTAAAGGAATTGGGAATTCTGATAAATGATACAAGCTAGTTATGAACTATAATCTATAACACAAACAGCGAATGGCGTTAACGGGCGCTAACTCCAGTTTCAGTCTGACTCCAAATTCAGTGATCGCTGAAATCCCAAACAAGCCTGGGATCTGTTCAATGCTGCTTGGATTTAGTATCATTTTTGAAACCAAGTCAAACTTTAACAAGATTTTTGACAGTTTCATCTCTGTGTGTGTCATCGTCAAAACTACATGTGTTTTACACGTTGTTGACACCAACCCTATTTTTATGTTCACATATGACCAATAAGATTTGACTTGTAACTATAGCTGTTACTGCACTCCTGTCCCTGATCTGGGTGAGCTCCTGTGTATACTCATGTGTTTACCCAGAGTAGATTTCTGGCTAAATCTCCTGTTACATTGTTGACATGGATACGGTTTCTCTCCTGTGTGTGTCCTTATGTGTTTAACCAGACTACCATGTTGAGCAAAGAATTGTTTACATTCCTGACACTGGTAAGGTTTCTCTCCTGTGTGTTTCCTCATGTGTTCAACCATATGATCCTTCCGGCTAAATCTGTTCTCGCAATGCTGACATTGATAAGATTTCTCTCCTGAGTGTGTCCTCATATGTTTAACCAGACTACTATTTTGAGTAAAGCATTTTTTACATTCTTGACACTGGTAAGGTTTCTCTCCGGTGTGTGTTCTTGTGTGTTCCACCAGTTGCAGTTTGGAAGTAAAGGCTTTCTTACATTCCTGACATGGATACAATTTCTCTCTTGTGTGAGTCCTCATATGTCTAGCCAGTGTACCACTTTTAGAAAAGAGTTTACTACATTCTTGACACTGATGTACTTTCACTCCTGTGGTACTTGCCTGTGGCATCGTTCCCCCTGGCACAGCTGAATGTACTTGTGTTATTGTTGAATTGATCGTCTCTCGCAAGGGCAGCACTCCTCCATGTTCCTCCAAACTCTGAGCTGCAGGACAGTCTGCAGCTACAACAGAGAGGGGCTGAGAGTCACTGCCTGGTTCTGGTGCTGCACAGTCTTGTACATGAGACTCTGGTTTGATTTGCTCCTCAGTTGTGTTGGTGGGTAGAGAGTCTCCTTCTCTGTCCTCCACTTTAACAGTCTGGACAAGATGTGAACATTCAGAGGAGCCCTCCTGATCAGAATCACGTTTCACACCGAGAGAAGTGAATATGGAGTCTTTAGTTTCAGACTTCAGTCCTTGGAGCTGCTCTTCCTCCTGACTGGTCCACAGCTCCTGTTTCTCTTTAATCTGTGGGGGCTCCGGGAGAGAGAGCTGCTGCACTTCTGGGGGAAGAAGAGGCAAGACAACAGACATCAGACAATTCTTTGGATGAAGCATGGACAGGGAAGCAGAAAGGAGAGATGAGTTTGGGGCCCTGTGCCCTGTGGGGGTTTATGTCTAGCAAGTCTCCTGGACTCGACACACAACAGGTTATAACATGAAAGTATTACAGTTTTTCACAATTGTTAACACACAAAAAGCAAAAAATTTGGCACAATTTTCACAACCTTAACTTCATGTACCAATTGCTCGACCCAATTTGGCACTACTTCACACTCCCTTATCTGCATTAGACTTTCCTTGTTTACACACTGATGTCAGTTACACATCACCTTGTTGTCAAAACACTACACACAATGTTCAGTTGTTGCACACACTTCTCAAGTAAAGTCTCAAAGCATCAACCTACAACACACAAATATTCAAATCTCTAAACACTCAGGTCTGGTGAGCAATTTGCAATCAGGACTGCAGCATAAAAAGGGCTTTGGGCCTCTGTTTTGTTTGGTGAACAATGGAGAACTTAGAACATATCAACAACCAGAGAAGGAGATGGGTAAGAGTGAGAGGAGGACAAGGAAGAGGACAAGGAAGAGGAGGGAGAGGATGAAAAGGAGGAGGAGGATAAGGAGGAGGAGGATAATGAGGAGGAAGAGGAGGACGACAAGAAGAAGGAGGAGGAGGAAGAGGAGAAGAAGGAGGAGGAGAAAGAAGAAAGAGAACGGTGATCTCTAATGAGATTCGGGCCACCATGGTTGACCATGTGCTCAACCATGGTTTGAGCATGAGGGAGGCTGGCCAGAGGGTCAAACCAAATCTCAGCCGCTTCACAGTTGCTGCCATCATTAGAACCTTTAGAATGGAGAACAGGTATGAATTATATTTGCCTTGTGTACTGAAATACTGCATATCAATAGAATACAGTGTGCTCACTGTATTTGTATTTTGCAGGACTGAAAGAGAACCACACTGTGGAGGAAGAACATGAACTTTCACAGCCGAACAGGAGACTGGCATTGTGAAAATGGTTCGTGAAAACAACACTATCACACTCCGACAGATACAAACCAGGATCCTGGCTGACCATGCCACATTCAGAAACATGGGGGAATGGAATGCCCCAGGAATGCCATGCAGATGAAACAAGTGTACAGGGTCCTATTCGACTGAAACACAGACCACATCAAGGAGTTACGGCAAGACTTTGTGCTTGTAAGTCCCATACATTCAGCACTGACACATGCATGTATTGTACCTGTAATCCAATATTGTTCCTTTTCTACAGTGTCTCACTGTAGCCCACTGTGTTGACCCATCTATGTCCATACTATAACTTGCATTACCATGCTGTCTTTTCCAGCGGATCCAGGAGCATGACACAGCTAATGAGCTATATGAATACATATTCATTGATGAGGTTGGATTCAACCTGGTGAAGAGGAGGCGCCGGGGCAGAAATGTCATTGGCCAGCGCGCCATTGTTGAGGTCCCCGGCCAGCGTGATGGGAACATCACTTTGTGTGCTGCATGGGTTGAGCAGGCCCGTTGACAGTACTGTACTGTTCAGAAATAAACCTTTTTTTGCTGCATATGTGTGCTGTTTTATGTTTGAAAAAATTAGGCCTACACTGAGACATTTTACAAAAGTTTAAGTGGCTCATTCCCCATTTCTAGAATTGTGTTTTCAATTTTGCACTACTGTGTGCTGTGAATGCTTGGTAGTGTGCAGCAAATGCTTATTGTGTGCACTGTTATGAATGGTATGTGTGTGTCATTTGAAAATATGGCTGTGTGTACCAAATGAGAACACGAGTTGCATTTTGTGAACAGGTAAGAGATTTGATGGCAAAGAGTCATCTTGCAAAGGGAGTGTCAGGTTTAGCATTTTGTGTGTGAGGTTTTCAGTTTTGTGTGTGCAGTTTTGAGAAAGCCGTTATTGTTTTGAGAAACGTGTGTTAACAATTGTGAAAAACTGTAATATCGAACCTGTTCGGTGTCGCTTGATCTCAGGTTGAGCAACAATGTCAAACAGCCGTTGTATCGGCACGCTCTCCTCCTTGAAATGAGAGATCTCTTCTTTGTACTCAGTAAATGTTATTTCAATGGCCCCGAAAATCTCTGAAGCTGCCGTTGTTAGTCGTTCACTAAAAAATTCTCTTATCATATGTAATTTGGACATTTTCAAATTTGAAAACTCTGGCTCCCTGGTGAATATGGAGTCTGTAGTTTCAGACTTCAGTCCTTGGAGCTGCTCTTCCTCCTGACTGGTCCACAGCTCCTGTTCCTCTTTAATCTGTGGGGGCTCCAGGAGAGAGAGCTGCTGCACTTCTGGGAACAGAAGAGCAGTGTTTCCCATGAATTACCTAAACGTTGGCGACCCACAAAAGTCTAATTTGTCCCCCCATAGTGTCATAATGAACCGAAAATACTTGGAACACTTTTCATAATAACATAAAAGATCTGTAACTAAGCTAAGAAAGTAGCAACGATTGAATGTTGAGCTGAAACCCACAATCGCGAACTGACTGACAGGGAAAGCGTCACGAACCGTAACCTAGCAACAAGCAAACCTTTGTATCTCGCACACGGGAGACAGGAGAAACGGAGGATACATTTATTGAATTATGGAAACGGTAAGAGTGCTTGTTAAATGTATCGTGTAGGAAGTGCCACAACAGAACTGACAGTGAACAAAGTCGGGCAGAAATGTATTTGGATTGGGATGTAGGTTAGCTAAAATGGCTAGAGCTAACTCAGAGTAACATAAAGCAGTGTCAAGTGTATAGCTATTATTGGGTGACTGTTTCCTGTGGTAGAGACAAATAAATTAACGTTTTTGTAAAGCCTGTATCTGCTTATTGTGATGTTGTCCTAGTAAATCTTGACAATCGCGCGTTCTTACTATACATTTTTTAAAATCTTCTCATGTAAGCAAGGCATTCATCTGTTTTCAGGTGTGTAGGCTAATTACACCAACACTGGCACAGAAAGCTACACAAAAGCGATCACTGTTCTGGTGAGGCTACTTCATATCAAACGGAACGATTCTAGACAAAGCAGGTTATAACATAAAAGTATAGATAACGAACCTCTAATATTGGGCTGAGTAACATTCAACAGCCGTTGTAGCCGCTTCCTCTCCTCCTCGGAACGAGAGATTTCTTCTTTGTACTCAATAAGCGTTTTTTCAACCACTCCGAAAATCTCTAAAGCTGCAGTTGATAATATCTCACTGATAAATTCTCTAAACACATACAGTTTCGCCATTTTGGCGGTGGAAAACTGATCATTTACACAACAACGTTAGCTATTAGCTACTGATTCTCCTTGCCCCGAAATGACAGACGAAACACAGCTGCAGACAAAATGGCGGACTTCCGCAAGAGGCAGCTAAATTTAGAGTTATTACTCTAAATAATAACTTCAATGGAAGTATTTTGAACTCCGACTGTGACCCTTCTGGTCATTTTGTTTGTCTTGTTATCAACTGTAACAACATTATCATTATTATTTCCAACATTTATGGTTACAATTCCAAACTTGAAAATTATCACTTACTGGAATCTTTAAAGCATATTCTCCACTGGCTAGCCAAGTTCCCGAATGCGTTAATTATTGTAGGAGGGGACTTCAATATTTCTATGAATGATTTTATTGATAGATGGCCTCCGGGACAGTCCACTCTATGAATACGAGTTTGAGGCAGTTTATGGATAGGTTTGATATTATAGATATTTGGAGAGTAAAGTTTCCTTCTGACAAGTCTTTCACATGGAGTAATAAGGCTTGCTCCAGACAATCCCGCATAGATTTTTGTCTGGTGTCTAGTTGCTTTGATAAACAGGGTACATCCTCACCACTCCCCTGACAGATCATAGAGCTATTTATATTGACATAAAACTTTTTGCCTCTAACAATAACCTTTGCAGAGCATCTTACTGGAAGCTTAATAACTCTGTTACAACATGAGGTGGTCAAGATGGAGATCCACAACTTAATTACACACTTTTGGAACAAAGCTATAACTGACAATTGGTACAGTAATAACTGGGAGCTTTGTAAATATGAGGTTGGAAAATATTTAAGAAAATATGGGAGTAGTCTTGCCAAAACAAGTAGAGCGGAAGAAGAAAGTGTAATTACACAGATCACCTCTCTTGTTCAAAAGCCTGTTGAAAGTCTTTCAGAGGTAGACAAATCTGATCTAAGTGAGCTACAAAATAAGTTGGATGATATGTATAAACAGAAAGCGGAGGGAGCCTTTATCAGATCTAGGAAGAAGTGGATAGAGGAGAGGGAACAAAATTCATCTTATTTTTTCAGGTTAGAAAAATGCCACTCTAAAAATAATACGATTCAACAATTAAATATTGATGGTCTCGTCACAGATGATTCCAAATTAATCTCTAACTTTAGTTACAACTTCTACAGGGATTTATATAGCTCTAAATATTGTGAGGTTTCCTCAACACTGTTTTTTGACTCTCTATGTGAAATCACGTGGGGAGGCTGAGAAGGAACAGTGTGATGGCCCTATTATGGTTGAAGAAATAATTTACTCTATTGAACATCTTAAAAATAATAAGTCTCCTGGCACTGATGGTATTTCGCTGAGTTTTACAAAACTTTTTCTCAACAATTAACCCCTTTTCTGTTGGCAGTCTTTTCTGAAAGCATTGCGAATAATGCTCTCCCTTCCAGTTTGACTCAAGGTCTGATTACACTAATCCCTAAACCCAAGAAAGACATGCTTTTGCTCAACAATTCTATATTTATATATGAACCTAGTCTGTTCATGATTCAACATGTGTTTTTAATGTGTATTGTAATTTGTCAATTCAAAACATGGTACAAAAAAAGTTTTGAAAATAACTAGAAACCTTTTAATTTCGTTTTTGTATGATTTTTTTTAAAGATTTAAAAATATATTTTCCAAAAAGTTTAGAAAAAAACGTTTTGAAAGGTTGAAACAATAACTTTTTTAGTCTGACTTCTGCCAGAGTTTCTGAACCAATTTACTCCTCCAACTGAGTTCTGTTACACTGTCGACAGTAATCGCCTGTGTGTCTTTGTGTGTTTAACAAGATAACCTTTCAGAGTAAAGCACTAAACCAGAGGACATTTCTTTTGAAATATGTTGTTACATTCTTGACACTTATATGGCTTCTTTACTGTATCATATGAATAACCAACTAATACCTTCAACTGAAAGTTCTTACATGTCTGACATCGATATGCATCTCTCCTTTGTGTTTCCTCATGTGTAGCCAGATTACCTTTTTGACTAAAAGCCTGGTTACAATGTGGACACTGAACAGGTTACTCTCCTGTGTGTGTCCTCATGTGTACAACCAGTCTTGACTGAAGAACAGCTCAAAGTCCAAAGCAGACCTGTTTGATAGTCTGTGCAGTAATGAAACATAGAGCAGTTGTTTGTGGGACCAGGATTGTTCACAGAACAGGGCTAGGGGGCAGGGTTTGGGGTTGGTGGCGAGGGACCAGTACTGGATGCAGAGCAGGAGGTTGGTGGCAGGAAACTGGAACCAGTGCTGGTTCTTGAGCAGGGGTTAGTGGCAGGAGGCTCGGAGGGACCAGCACTGGATGCAGATCAGGTGAAAGAGCAAGGAGGTAAAAAGCAGCAGCAAGCAGTCACCTTCTGCAAGAGGCAGCTCCAAATGCAACGAGGAATCACGTGACTTGAGCTGCAGAAGTTGTTTGTTTTTTTATCCATTACAAACAAAAGAAATAAATGAAGGAAATAAATGCAGAAATGATAAAGGGCATACAAACACTATGAATATTGGTAAATATGTTTATAATTAACTTGAACATATTTTTATGTGTAAATATATGGACCAATGTTTATGTATTCATATTTATGGCCAATTTGATCCTCCATATGTTTGTGGTTCACCTTGTCAAGGGAATTCCTAATTCATATTAATCAGGTAAAATGAATGGACTTGAGTCTTGAAATCATGTTCACAAGTTTATTTGCAACTCAAACTTGCCCAAACACCTAAAACTAAAGTTGTAGCTTGTATCCCAAATCCATGCTTTTTCCACATGACTTGAATCCAGGAGAGTGAGGAGTCCCCAACTCTAAACATCTTGAAGCTTTAATAAAGTCTGAATAACTTCTGACAGAGTTTCTGCTATGGTTGTGTCATCTTCTTGTTCGAAATGAGATTACACTTGTGATCACGGAGTTCGATAAATTGTTGACACCGTTAAGGTTTCTCTCCTGTGTGAGTCCTCATATGTTCAACCAGACCACCATTTTTAGCAAAAGGTTTGCTACAATGTGGACACTGATAAGGTTTTTCTCCTGTGTGAGTCCTCATATGACCAACTAAACTAGATTTATGACTAAAAGCATTGTTACATTTTTGACACTGAAATGGTTTCTCTCCTGTGTGTGTCCTCATGTGTTCAACCAGACCACCCTTTTTAGAAAAACATTTACTACACTGTTGACACTGATAAGGTTTATCTCCTGTGTGTATCATCATGTGTCTAACCAGACTCCCATTTTCAGTAAATACTTTGTTACATTCCTGACACTGAAATGGTTTCTCTCCTGTGTGAGTCCTCATATGTTTAACCAGACCACTCTTTTGAACAAAACGTTTGCTACAATGTGGACACTGATAAGGTTTTTCTCCTGTGTGTGTCCTCTTGTGGTCAACCAGACCACCCTTTTTAGCAAAACGTTTGCTACAATATGGACACTGATAAGGTTTTTCTCCTGTGTGTGTTCTCATGTGTTCAACAAGATTAGTCTTAAAAGTAAAGAGTTTGCTACACTGTTGACACTGATAAGGTTTCTCTCCTGTGTGTGTCCTCATGTGTTCAACCAGACCACCCTTTTTAGTAAAACATTTGCCACACTCTTGACACTGATAAGGTTTCTCTCCTGTGTGTAACCTCATATGCGCAATCAAATACGACTTACGGCTAAATGTTTTGTTACACTCTTGACACTGACATGGTTTCTGTCCCGTGTGTGTCCTTATGTGTTCAACCAGACCACCCTTTTGAGCAAAACGTTTGCTACAATGTGGACACTGATAAGGCTTTTCTCCTGTGTGAGTCCTCATATGAACAACCAAAACAGCTTTATGACTAAAAGCATAGTTACATTCTTGACACTGAAATGGTTTCTCTCCTGTGTGTGTCTTCATGTGTTCAACCAGACCACCCTTTTTAGAAAAACATTTGCTACAATGTTGACACTGATAAGGTGTATCTCTTGAGTGTGTCCTCATATGATTAAGAAGATTCAACTCAATACTAAATCTCTTACTACATTCTTGACACTGATGTACTTTCACTCCTGTGGGACTTCCCTGTGGCATCTTTCCCCCTGGAACAGCTGAATGTACTTGTGTTATTGTTGAATTGATCGTCTCTTGCAAGGGCAGCACTCCTCCCTGTTCCTCTTCCTCCAAACTCTGAGCTGCAGGACAGTCTAGAGCTACAACAGAGAGGGGCTGAGAGTCACTGCCTGGTTCTGGTGCTGCAGAGTCTTGTACATGAGGCTCTGCTTTGATTTGCTCCTCAGTTGTGTTGGTGGGTAGAGAGTCTCCTTCTCTGTCCTCCACTTTAACAGTCTGGACAAGATGTGAACATTCAACAGAGCCCTCTTGATCAGAATCATGTTTCACACTGGAAGAAGTGAATATGGAGTCTGTAGTTTGAGACTGCAGTCCTTGGAGCTGCTCTTCCTCCTTGGACTGCTCCTTCCTCACTCCTGTATGTGTTCTCATATGCGCAACCAATCTATCTTTGCGGCGGAAAGTGTTGTTACATTCTTGACACTGAAATGGTTTCTCTCCTGTGTGTGTCCTTGTGTGTTCAACCAGACCACCCTTTTTAGTAAAACATTTTGTGGGAGTCCTCATATGTTTAACCAGACCACCCTTTTGAACAAAACGTTTGCTACAATGTGGACACTGATAAGGTTTGTCTCCTGTGTGTGTCCTCATGTGGTCAACCAGACCACCCTTTTTAGCAAAACGTTTGCTACAATGTGGACACTGATAAGGTTTTTCTCCTGTGTGAGTCCTCATATGAACAACCAAAGTAGCTTTATGACTAAAAGCATTGTTACATTCTTGACACTGAAATGGTTTCTCTCCTGTGTGTGTCCTCACGTGTTCGACCAGACCACCCTTTTTAGTAAAACATTTGCTACAATGTTGACACTGATAAGGTTTATCTCCTGTGTGTATCCTCATATGATTAAGAAGATTTGACACAAAACTAAATCTCTTACTACATTTTTGACACTGATGTACTTTCACTCCTGTGGGACTTCCCTGTGGCATCGTTCCCCCTGGCACAGCTGAATGTACTTGTGTTATTGTTGAATTGATCGTCTCTCGCAAGGGCAGCACTCCTCCCTGTTCCTCCAAACTCTGAGCTGCAGGACAGTCTGGAGCTACAACAGAGAGGGGCTTAGAGTCACTGCCTGGTTCTGGTGCTGCAGAGTCTTGTACATGAGGCTCTGCTTTGATTTGCTCCTCAGTTGTGTTGGTGGGCAGAGAGCCTCCTTCTCTGTTGTCCACTTGGACAGCTTGGTCAAGATGTGAACATTCAGAGGAGCCCTCTTGATCCGAATCATGTTTCACACTGGGAGAAGTGAATATGGAGTGTGTAGTTTCAGACTGCAGTCCTTGGAACTGCTCTTCCTCCTGACTGGTCCACAGCTCCTGTTCCTCTTTAATCTGTGGGGGCTCCGGGAGAGAGAGCTGCTGCACTTCTGGGAGACAGAAGAGAAAGGAAAATTATTGTAATCTTCATTCATTCGTTACTCAACTCGCTCAACAAAACATGTATGTTTGGTAGAAAAACATGACCAATTAATTAAAACAAAAACGGACCTACCATGCTACACAACATACACACAAATACTTTATACTAGTTGAGAACGCGACCTTTAATGTTGTACAGGTGACAGGAGAGGCGATAAAACAGATGTAGCCTTCGTAAAGGACAGTCTGGTTGATAGACCACATTCTATTAGTTGTATTATTTTATGGAATGTGCTGAAGTATGGAGAACTGACAGCTAAAACCCTCTGAAGAGAAACCTGCTCCTGACAATCCCTCCACCATCACTCCATAGGATGACTAACGTTGTCAACAAGGAAGAATGTAGACTAAAATTATAATGAAATGTAATGCTGTGGACCATGTCATGATGCAACAGCACCAACCACACCTTTCCAATTTAGCTTCCCCCCTCCTACATGACATAACGATTCTACACACAGCAGATTATACCATGAATGTATGAATATCAAACCTGTTCGGTGTAGCTTGATCTCGGGTTGAGCAACAATGTCAAACAGCCGTTGTATACGCTTCCTCTCCTCCTCAGAACGAGAGATTTCTTCTTGGTACTCAGCAAATGTTATTTCAAAAGCCCCAAAAATCTCTGAAGCTGTTGTTGTTAATCTCGCACTGAGAAATGCTCTGATATGCAAGTTGGAGTTCCTGGTGAATATGGAGTCTGTAGTTTCAGACTTCAGTCCTTGGAGGTGCTCTTCCTCCTGACTGGTCCACAGCTCCTGTTCCTCTTTAATCTGTGGGGGCTCCAGGAGAGAGACCTGCTGCACTTCTGGGAACAGAAGAGCAGTGTTTCCCATGAACTACCTAAACGTTGGCAACCCACAAAAGTCTAATTTGTCCCCCCATAGTGTCATAATGAACCGGAAATACTTGGACACTTTTCATAATAACATAAAAGATCTGTAACTAAGCTAAGAAAGTAGCAACGATTGAATGTTTAGCTGAAACCCACAATCGCGAACTGACTGACAGGGAAAGCGTCACGAACCGTAACCTAGCAACAAGCAAACCTTTGTATCTCGCACACGGGAGACAGGAGAAACGGAGGATACATTTATTGAATTATGGAATCGGTAAGAGTGCTTGTTAAATGTATCGTGTAGGAAGTGCCACAACAGAACTGACAGTGAACAAAGTCGGGCAGAAATGTATTTGGATTGGGATGTAGAGCTAAAGGTTAGAGCTAGGTTAAATTGCTAGAGCTGAGTAACATAAAGCAGGGTCAAATGTATAGCAAGAGCTAGTCGGGTGACTGTTTCGTGTGGTAAAGACAAATAAATTAACTTTTTTGTGATGTTGAGTCTTGACAAAGCAGGTTATTATATTAAAATGCAGATAACAAACCTGCAATATTGGGTTGAGTAACAACGTTCAACAGCCGTTGTAGCCGCTTTCTCTCCTCCTCGGAACGAGAGATGTGTTCTTTGTACTCAATAAGCGTTTTTTCAACTACTCCGAAAATCTCCAAAGCTGCCGTTGATAATATCTCACTGATAAATTCTCTAAACACATACAGTTTCGACATTTTGGCAGTGGAAAAATTATAATTTACACAACAACGTTAGCAATTAGCTCCTGATTCTCCTCGCTCCGAAATGACAGACGAAAAACAGCTGCAGACAAAATGGCGGACTTCCGTAAGAGGCAGCTCCGACTGTGACGAAGAATCACGTGACTTGAGCTGTGAAAGTGGGTTTTGTAGTTTTTTTCTCCGTGACATACATGGAAAAAACGATTGTAGTTCCGTAGTGATGAGAAGTTTCGATAATGCTGGTTATAGTTTACCAGACTTAACTGCTGATTTTGGGTGGGTAAGATCTTGGTACACTGAAAGAAAAAGTATGTTGTATTTACCCATGGCCGCGGGAACTAGGGGTGCTGAGGGTGCTGCAGCACCCCCTGACAGCACGAGAATTTAAAATAATATGACTTGAAAATCCACCACCGCGGCACAGCCCCGCAGTAGCGGACTAGCCATCGGGAGCACCGGGAGGAGAATAACGATGGAAAACTAGGCTAAGAAAAGTAAGGGTGGGGCTGAAAAATTAAGAGACAAAAAGACATCACCTTCACTAGACAAGGTTTTACCAATTGAAAAACGGATGTTTATTTTACACAAAGCTCAAAAACTATTTTACGCTCAAATAAAGTCCCCAAAATGTTCT
This sequence comes from Thaleichthys pacificus, assembly GCA_023658055.1. Taxonomy (NCBI): domain Eukaryota; kingdom Metazoa; phylum Chordata; class Actinopteri; order Osmeriformes; family Osmeridae; genus Thaleichthys; species Thaleichthys pacificus. The sequence goes on from CM042860.1 coordinate 11,309,649, forward strand.
CGCATTAGCTATCGAACTCCAGAACTAGCATCACATCAAAGACAGAATGTGCATGCATTAACAGGGCAGCTGTGGTGACGTATACTGGGGCAGGTTCTGGTGGGCAGGTCTGGATCAAAGTCCAGGACCTATTTTTACTCTCAGACCATCAAATATCTTTTCCAAAAAGTTTTTACAAAAAAGTTGTGAAATGTTGAAACAATAGTTTCGAAAAAAAATGTACATAGTCGAGGAGTACTTGATGAGGACTCTACTATACTCTACCGTAGGGGTGGGTGGTATACCGGTATGAATGCAAATACCGGTATGTCGTTGTGCCATGATATGGGGATATCACGATATATTAATAAATGTATTAAGTAAAGTGTTTTTCTGTTTGGTATAAAATATAAGTCAAGTGTTACAGCTTAGTGGGCTTGTTCAAATTTGTATCTTTTACTAAAACATTTAAGCATGGACGCTGCACGCATTGTGCCAGCCCATGAAAGTCAACAAACAAGCTAGCGCAACTCCAGAGGAAGCAAACATTCATTGGAGTAAACTGCTTTTGTTGGCAAGTGTAAGCAAGCAATGATGTCTGATAATAACGCCAGTGGGGTTGATTTGCTGGATGAAGAAGAATTGGTAAAAAGGGGGCCTCTTCTGTCGTTTGGAAATGGTTTGGTAAGTTATCCAACATCGACCAACAAACAGTAGCCTACTCTGTAAGTTGTGTTGTCGAATTGTGCTAGCCAAAGGTGGAAACACTAGCAATCTTTTTCACCACCTGAAAGCCATGCATGTGTGCGAATATGAACAATCTACCAGAATGCGTTTAACAAATACAATGCCAGGTTGGTTAGAATTGTGAAATGTTTATTGTAGGCCAACAGAATCGAGTATTCAGCCATGTAATAATTGTTTATAGCTAACTCACTACAAATATTTAAGAGTTTTCTTGCGATCCCATAAACATAGGCTACTGTTGAACGCTCAAGTCAGAACATTCAACTCATGCGACACACCTGAGTTACCCAATCCAAATCTGTCCGAGTGCGGTAGATTAGCCGCTGCGGTGCGGATTGCATTGTCATGAGATTTTAAGAATAACTAATATATCGTGATATATTAGTTAGGTGTCAGGTGGCTGAGCGGTTAGAGAATCGGGCTAGTAATCAGAAGGTCCCTGGTTCGATTCCCGGCAATGCAAATTACGTTGTGTCCTTGGGCAAGGCACTTCACCCTACTTGCCTCGGGGGAATGTCCCTGTACTTACTGTAAGTCGCTCTGGATAAGAGCGTCTGCTAAAATAACTAAATGTAAATATACCGTTACCGTCAGTGCTTCAGAATTATATTGTGATAAAATTTTTTGGCCATACCGCCCAGCCCTACCATCCTCTGATCTGCTCTGCTTTCCTCTGTTTTAGGCTTCTCTTCTCTCATCTCCACACTCCCCTCCTTTGCTAAAGGTTATTTAGGTTGCCTAAATATTTTCCAGAAACTATTCTAAAATAAAGTTTGCATCATTGATGAGGACACGACTATACTCTGCACTCTGCTCTCTTTTACTCAGTTTTAGGCTTGTCTGTTCTCATCTCCACACTCCTCTCACTGTGTATGTGAAAAAAAGGTTCAAAAGGTTCAAAAAATATTTTATTAACCAGATAACCAGAATTAGAGTAAAGCACTAAATCAGAGTACATTTCTTTTGAAATGTTTTTACATTCTTGACACTTATATGGCTTCTTTTCTGTATGTACTCATATGAATAACCAACTAATACCTTCAACTGAAAGTTCTTACATGTCTGACATCGATATGCATCTCGCCTTTGTGTTTCCTCATATGTGTGGTAAGATTACCTTTTTGACTAAAAGTCTGGTTACAGTGTGGACACTGAAAAGGTTTCTCTCCTGTGTGCATCCTCATGTGTACAACCAGAGCACTGTTGGACCCAAAGCCTCTGCTACAATGTTGACACCGATATGGTTTGTGTCCGATATGCACGTTATGTGTTCTCTCATGGTGATACAATTGATTCCTTAGGCGAAATGTTTTGTTACATTCCTGACACTTATGAGGTTTCTTTCTTGGGTGTTTCCTCATATGTCTAGTCAAAGTGCCTTTCTTACTAAAAGTTTTGTTACATTGTTGACACTGAATAGGTTTCTCTCCTGGGTGTCTTTTCATGTGACGAACAAGATAACCTTTGTCCACAAACTGTTTGTTACATTGTTGACACTGAAAAGGTTTCTCTGCTGTGTGTTGTCTCATATGAAAATCCAAAATTAATTTCTTCCTAAAAGTTATGTTACATTGTTGACACTGAAAAGGTTTCTCTCCTGTGTGTTTTCTCATGTGACTAACAAAATTACATTTCTGAGAAAATTGTTTGTTACATTGTTGACACTGAAAAGGTTTCTCTCCTGTGTGTGTTCTCATGTGACAAACAAGACTAATGTTCTGAGCAAATCGTTTGTTACATTGTTGACATTGAAAAGGTTTCTCTCCTGTGTGAGTCCTCATGTGTTTAACCACACTACCCCTACTAGCAAAATGTTTGCTACAATGTGGACACTGAAAAGGTTTCTCTCCTGTGTGAGTCCTCATATGAACAACCAAAGCAGCTTTAGGACCAAAAGCTTTGTTACATTCTGGACACTGAAATGGTTTCTCTCCAGTGTGTATTATCATATGATAAAGCAAAGAACGCTTCAAAGTAAAGCTCTTCTTACATTCTAGACACTGATAAGGTTTCTCTCTAGTGTGCGTCCTCATGTGAACAAGGAAATGAGAGTTCCAATTAAAAGTTTTGTTACATTCTAGACACTGATAAGGTTTATCTCCAGTGTGCGTCCTCATGTGAACAAGGAAACGAGATTTCCAACTAAAGGTTGTGTTACATTCTAGACACTGATAAGGTTTCTCTCCTGTGTGACTTCCCTGCGGCATACCTTCCATGGGCAGAGTCATGTTCTTTCTTTTTCTGCTTGATTTGACTGTTTCTAGCAAAGGCATCACTCCTCCATGTTCCTCCTCCAAACTCTGAGCTGCAGGACAGTCTGCAGCTACAACAGAGAGGGGCCGAGAGTCACTGCCTGGTTCTGGTGCTGCAGAATCTTGTTCATCAGGCTCTGCTTTAATTTGCTCCTCAGTTGTGTTGCTGTGTAGAGAGTCTCCTTTTCTGTTCTCCACTTTAACAGTTTGGTCAAGATGTGAACATTCAAAGGAGCTCTCCTGATCACAGTCATGTTTCACACTGAGAGAAGTTAATATGGGGTCTGTAGTTTCAGACTTCAGTCCTTGGAGCTGCTCTTCCTCCTGACTGGTCCACATCTCCTGTTCCTCTCCCGTGTGTGTCCTGATGTGATTAGCCAGATACCCATTAAAAGCAAATGTTTTTTGGTCTGTGTGTGTCCTCATGTGTTCAACCAGGTTAGCCCTACTAGGAAAATGTTTGCTACAATGTGGACACTGAAAAGGTTTCACTCCCGTGTGTGTTCTCATATGCAATACCAAACCATCTTTGCGGCTAAAGGTGTTGTTACATTCTTGACACTGAAATGGTTTCTCTCCCGTGTGTATCCTCATGTGTGCAACCAGATTACCCTTTTGAAAAAATTGTTTGCTACAATGTTGACACTGATAAGGTTTTTCTCCTGTGTGTCTCTTCATGTGTAAAACCAAACTACCCTTTTGAACAAAATGTTTGCCACAATGTGGACACTGATGAAGTTTCTCTCCTGTGTGTATTGTCATATGATTAAGCAAAGTTTGCTTCAAAGTAAAGCTCTTCTTACATTCTAGACACTGATAAGGTTTCTCTCCAGTGTGCGTCCTCATGTGAACAACGAAATGAGATTTCCAACTAAAAGTTTTGGTACATTCTAGACACTGATAAGGTTTCTCTCCAGTGTGCGTCCTCATGTGAACAACAAAACGAGATTTCCAACTAAAGGTTTTGTTACATTCTTGACACTGATAAGGTTTCTCTCCTAAGTGGCTTCCCTGTGGCGTACCTTCCATGGGCAGAGTCATGTTCTTTCTTTTTCTGCTTGATTTGACTGTTTCTAGCAAAGGCATCACTCCTCCATGTTCCTCCTCCTCCAAACTCTGAGCTGCAGGACAGTCTGGAGCTACAACAGAGAGGGGCTGAGAGTCACTGCCTGGTTGTGGTGCTGCATAGTTATGTTCTTCAGGATCTGCTTTGATTTGCTCCTCAATTGTGTTGGTGTGTAGAGAGTCTCCTTCTCTGTTGACCACTTGGACAGCTTGGTCAAGATGTGAACATTCAACTGAGCCCTCTTGATCCGAATCATGTTTCACACTGGGAGAAGTGAATATGGAGTGTGTAGTTTTAGACTGCAGTCCTTGGAGGTGCTCTTCCTCCTGACTGGTCCACAGCTCCTGTTCCTCTTTAATCTGTGGGGGCTCCGGGAGAGAGAGCTGCTGCACTTCTGGGAGACAGAAGAGAAAGGAAAATTATTGTAATCTTCATTCATTCGTTACTCAACTCGCTCAACAAAACATGTATGTTTGGTAGAAAAACATGACCAATTAATTAAAACAAAAACGGACCTACCATGCTACACAACATACACACAAATACTTTATACTAGTTGAGAACGCGACCTTTAATGTTGTACAGGTGACAGGAGAGGCGATAAAACAGATGTAGCCTTCATAAAGGACAGTCTGGTTGATAGACCACATTCTATTAGTTGTATTATTTTATGGAATGTGCTGAAGTATGGAGAACTGACAGCTAAAACCCTCTGAAGAGAAACCTGCTCCTGACAATCCCTCCACCATCACTCCATAGGATGACTAAAGTTGTCAACAAGGAACACTGTAGAAACTAAAATTATCAAATGTTGGATGGACCCTGTGAAACATGATGCAACAGCACCAACCACACCTTTCCAATTTAGCTTCCCCCCTCCTACATGACATAACGATTCTACACACAGCAGATTATACCATGAATGTATGAATATCAAACCTGTTCGGTGTAGCTTGATCTCGGGTTGAGCAACAATGTCAAACAGCCGTTGTATACGCTTCCTCTCCTCCTCAGAACGAGAGATTTCTTCTTGGTACTCAGCAAATGTTATTTCAAAAGCCCCAAAAATCTCTGAAGCTGTTGTTGTTAATCTCGCACTGAGAAATGCTCTGATATGCAAGTTGGAGTTCCTGGTGAATATGGAGTCTGTAGTTTCAGACTGCAGTCCTTGGAGGTGCTCTTCCTCCTGACTGGTCCACAGCTCCTGTTCCTCTTTAATCTGTGGGGGCTCCAGGAGAGAGACCTGCTGCACTTCTGGGAACAGAAGAGCAGTGTTTCCCACTAATTACCTAAACGTTTGCAACCCACAAAAGTCTAATTTGTCCCCCCATAGTGTCATAGTGAACCGAAAATACTTGTGCACTTTTCATAATAACATAAAAAATCTGTAACTAAGCTAAGAAAGTAGCAACGATTGAATGTTGAGCTGAAGCCCACAATCGCCAACTGACGGACAGAGAAAGCGTCACGAACCGTAACCTAGCAACAAGCAAACCTTTGTATCTCGCACACGGGAGACAGGAGAAACGGAGGATACATTTATTGAATTATGGAATCGGTAAGAGTGCTTGTTAAATGTATCGTGTAGGAAGTGCCACAACAGAACTGACAGTGAACAAAGTCGGGCAGAAAAGTATTTGGATTGGGATGTAGAGCTAAAGGTTGTAACTAGGGATGGGACGTATGGCACTGTCGCATCGATGCTTGTGTCACAAAACCAATACGCACAGTTTTGAAAAAATGTTTTGGAGCTTGTATCAAATTACGATAACCACATGATAGATGACGTTCAATGCTTCAAACGTCACAAACTGGTTCGAAGTTTTGCCGCTCTTCTGAACCAGAGCCATAGAGGGAACGAAGCCACCGCTTCTTGTTAACGACAAATCACACATTGCCAGAGAAGCAGCACCTCAAACCAACATGACTCCAGGCATCGCTCGAGTTTCTTCCATCACGATATTCTTTAACTTTTACTGTGAGAAAATGACAATTCTAACGGCCTACAGATGTATCACAACAGTTTAATGTGTGAGCACTAATATCAGATAAAAATGAACACATGTAGCCTTAATTAAAATATTTTGGCTCTTTGGGCCGGCACAATCCGGAAGAAACCACCAAATCTTCACAAGGCATCATTCGCCCATCTCTAGTTAGAGCTATTAAAGATCCTGTAAAGCAAATTCCATGATTTGCTTCTCAGTACATTATATACATGTGAAATGAGTTCCTGAAAGCATGTGCAAAGCGCAAAAACTTTGTTGCACTGAAATGTGGAGTTAGACCATAGAACAGTTTCTCTTCCGTCTTCAGATCAGGTTTTAATGGGCGGAGCCAAAAAATTACCTATCTACGTCATTTTGACCCATCTACGTCAGATCACTGAATGGCTCCTCCTGCTGTACTGTTATTGTAGCCTACATCAGCTAGCTAGCTAGCTTCAGGATGTCTCCCTCCACCCGCAACTGCATCTTCCCTGGATGCAAGAACTTCAGCTGCGCTGCAACGCTATTTAATTTCCCTATTGATGAGGAAAGGAAAAATAGGTTGATTGATTTTGACAGAGACAGACGGGGTTCAGGGACACATGGCTTCTCTTGCAGCGCGGAGCCGTACCGAGCATCGCCCTCCCGGCCGTTCCTCCTCCGGTCGCACCTGGACCATCCACCGCCTCCAGCAGTTCATCACTCAGTTCTGTGTGCTTGTTATAATTCTACTAGATAACTTTTCCAGAGGTATCTCTGCTATGAGTTAGTGCAAACCGCTAACTTGATATTAGGCTACTCTGTGTAGAATGATGGTATTTTGATGGTAGCTAATGTGCTAGAAATAGTTGGAGAGCTCACTATCTGCTGTCACTAGTGTCCATTTTTACTCCTGTGTTACAGCTCAGGAGAAGATTTAATTTATATACATTTACATTTTGTCATTTAGCAGACGCTCTTATCCAGAGCGACTTACAGTAAGTACAGGGACATTCCCCCCAAGCAAGTAGGGTGAAGTGCCTTGCCCAAGGACACAACGTCATTTTGGCACAGCTGGGAATCGAACTGGCAACCTTCAGATTACTAGCCCGACTCCCTCACCGCTCAGCCATCTGACTCCGTGCATCTGTATGTTTCACTCATTGAACAAATAAATTCTAATTCTATACTGTTTTGTTCGGCTTGACGTAGCGTCCAATATCTGGGTGGTAGGTAGGCAGCGAGGGGTGGAGTTTCAGCTCCCTCAGGCGACGCGCCCCCCCCCCCCAGTCTCAAGCAGAGACTCACGATTACAAAGCCTAATTTAACATACTTGTCAGTGTTTTTTTTTCATTCGAATTTGGATGGGTAGTTAATAACACATTCTTCTGTGGTGTGGTGAACTTAAAACTCGTTTTCAATTCCACTTTACAGGATCTTTAAAGCAGTGGCAAATGTGTAGGCTACTAGGGTGACTGTTTCGTGTGGTAGAGACCAATAAATTAACGTTTTTGTAAAGCATGTATCTGTTTCATGTAATGTTGTCCTAGTGAGTCTTGACAATCGTGCGTTCTTACTAAAAAAATGTTTAAAATCTTCTCATGTAAGCAAGGCATTCATCTGTTTTCAGGTGTGTCATTACACCAACACAGGGACAGAAAGCAACACAAAAGCGATCACTGTTCTGGTGAGGCTACTTCATATCAGACGGAACGATTCTAGACAAAGCAGGTTATAACATTAAAGTATAGATAACAAACCTGCAATATTGGGTTGAGTAACAACGTTCATCAGCCGTTGTAGCCGCTTTCTCTCCTTCTCGGAACGAGAGATTTCTTCTTTATACTCAATACGCGTTTTTTCAACCACTCCGAAAATCTCCAAAGCTGCCCTTGATAATATCTCACTGATAAATTCTCTAAACACATACAGTTTCGACATTTTTTCTGTGTTAAACTGCTAATTTACACAACAACGTTAGCTATTAGCTCCTGATTCTCCTCGCCCCGAAATGATAGACGAAACACAGCTGCAGACAAAATGGCGGACTTCCGCAAGAGACAGCTCCGAATGTGACGAGGAATCACGTGACTTGAGCTGCGAAAGTGGGTTTTGCAGTTTTTTTCTCCGTGACAGTTCAAAGATTCAAGATTGAAATATATCGATCACACAATAAAATCTTGTTTTGCCAACATGAATCTGTCATTGTAATACAATTAAAGGTCCCATGGAATGCTGTTTTTGGATGCTTTCATATAGGCCTTAATGGTCCCCTAATACTGTATCCGAAGTCTCTTTCCCGAAATTCAGCCTTGGTGCAGAATTACAGCCACTACGAGCAGTCCCACAATGAGCTTTCCTTAGGACGCACCATTTCTGTGTCTGTAGCTTTAAATGCTATAAGGAGGGGAGAGGCGGGGCTAACTGCCATGCTTCGGTTGTTTGCAAGCCATGATGTCTCTCTAGGAAAAAACAATATCACGTAGCTCATTTTCTCATTGGCGGGCCAAATTCTCTGATCGGGCAAAGCAGAGAAAGCGGAGGTAACCTTTCCAGATCGGCCCATCTGAGCTTTCATTTTCTCAAAGGCGGAGTAGGATACCCAGGGCTTGGTTTACACCTATCGCAATTTCTAGCCACTGGGGGACCATAGGCAGGTTAAGGGAACTCATATAAATGTTAAAAACCTCATAAAGTGACATTTTCATGCCATGTGACCTTAAAGAACTTTACATCAAACAGAATTTTATAACACAAAAGTTTTCACGTTCAACAAACCTAATTTCTTTTCAATTTGTATTCTACTATATTAATTCATAATTTGGTACAAAAAAAGTTTTGTAAAAACCAGAAAGTTTTTTGTGTCGTTTTTGTGTGAAATAAAAAATAAATACAAAGTTTCAAAATGTTGAAAAAATATTTTTCCAAAAGTTTTGAAAATGTTTTGAAAGGTTGAAACAATATTTTCGAGATAAAAAAAGTTTCGACAGGTAGAACATTTTCGAAACGTTTAGAAACAAAAGTTTCCATAATGGATGAGTACTTGATGAGGACTCTACCGTCCTCTTATCTGCTCTGCCTTACTGTTTTAGGCTTCTCTGTTCTCATCCACACTATTATCTTCTATATATTCTATTCACTGTGTATGTGGAAAAAGTTTTAAAAGGTTGAAAAATATTTTTGAAAAAGGTTTTGAAAAAAGTTTTGAAAGGTTGAAAAATTATTTCAGAAAAAAACCGTTTAGAAAGTTTGAAACAATATTTTCCTCCCAAAAGATTGCATCATTGATGAGTACGTGATGAGGACTCTACTATACTCTATTGTACACTGCTCTGCCTTAACCTTCTCTGTTTCAGGCTCTCCTCCTCTCACTGTGTGTGCGTATGCATTAATATGATGTGAGGTCCAACAGGTAGTAGTAATGGCTACTTTTTACTGAAGTCAATGTTTAACCCTTGTGCTGCCTTCAGGTCACATGACAATGCGGTAAAGTTGTCGCAATACGACGGTGGGTCACAATGACTGATGGGTCAGAATGACCCGAAGATAACACAAGGGTTAAACATGAGTATTGGTACTTCTACTCGAGTGAAGGATGTGTGTACTTTCACTATCTCTGGGTACAAGTTACCTTTGTTACTGAGCCGGGAAACCACTGAGTAGGAGATGTCCCCAACTCTACACACAGTTGCAGACAAAATGGCTGACTTACGCAAGAGGGAGCTCCAAATACGACGAGGAATCGACGTATTTCGAATGACTTGAGCTGCGGAAGTAAAAAAAATGTCTTGTATTCATAAGTATGGCCGGTTTGATCTTCCCTTGAACTTGTCAAGGGAATTCCTAATTAATATGAATTAGGTAGAGTGAATATATTGACTCGAGTCTTGAAATCATGTTCACAAGTTTATTTGCAACCCAAACTAGCGCAAAGACCTAAAACTAAAGTTATAGCTTGTTTCCCAAATCCATGCTTTTTCCACATGACTTGAAACCAGGAGTGAAGAGTCCTTAACTCTAAACTTGAAGCTTTTATAAAGTCTGAATAACTTCTGACAGAGTTTCTGCTCTTGTTGTGTCATCTTCTTGTTCGAAATGAGATTACACTTGTGATTACAGAGTTTGAAAAATTGTTGACACCGTTAAGGTTTCTCTCCTGTGTGAATCCTTATATGCTTACCCAATTGTGACTTTAATAAAAATATTTTATGACATTCCTAACACTGATATGGTTTCTCTCCTGTGTGTGTCCTCAAGTGTTGAACCAAATTAACCTTGGAAATGAAGCGTTTGGTACATTCCTGACATTGATACGGTCTCACTCCTGTATGTGTTCTCATATGCGCAACCAAACTATCTTTTCGGCGGAAAGTGTTGTTACATTCTTGACACTGAAATGGTTTCTCTCCTGTGTGTGTCCTTATGTGTTCAACCAGACCACCCTTGTGAGCAAAACGTTTGCTGCAATGTGGACACTGATAAGGTTTTTCTCCTGTGTGTGTCCTCATGTGTTCAACCAGACCACCCTTTTTAGCAAAACGTTTGCTACAATGTGGACACTGATAAGGTTTTTCTCCTGTGTGAGTCCTCATATGAACAACCAAAGTAGCTTTATGACTAAAAGCATTGTTACATTCTTGACACTGAAATGGTTTCTCTCCTGTGTGTGTCCTCATGTGTTCAACCAGACCACCCTTTTTAGAAAAACATTTGCTACACTGTTGACACTGATAAGGTTTATCTCCTGTGTGTGTCCTCATATGCACAACCAAATACAACTTACAACTAAATGTTTTGTTACATTCTTGACACTGAAATGGTTTCTCTCCTGTGTGAGTCCTCATATGTGTAACCAGTTGACCTTTTAGAGCAAAGACTTTGGTACATTCTTGACACTGATAAGGTTTCTGTCCTGTATGTGTCCTCAAGTGTTGAACCAGGTTATCCTTGGAAATGAAGCGTTTGGTACATTCCTGACATTGATACGGTCTCACTCCTGTATGTGTTCTCATATGCGCAACCAAACTATCTTTGCGGCGGAAAGTGTTGTTACATTCTTGACACTGAAATGGTTTCTCTCCTGTGTGTGTCCTTATGTGTTCAACCAGACCACCCTTTTGAGCAAAACGTTTGCTACAATGTGGACACTGATAAGGTTTTTCTCCTGTGTGTGTCCTCATGTGTTCAACCAGACCACCCTTTTTAGCAAAACGTTTGCTACAATGTGGACACTGATAAGGTTTTTCTCCTGTGTGAGTCCTCATATGAACAACCAAAGTAGCTTTATGACTAAAAGCATTGTTACATTCTTGACACTGAAATGGTTTCTCTCCTGTGTGTGTCCTCACGTGTTCGACCAGACCACCCTTTTTAGTAAAACATTTGCTACAATGTTGACACTGATAAGGTTTATCTCCTGTGTGTATCCTCATATGATTAAGAAGATTTGACACAAAACTAAATCTCTTACTACATTCTTGACACTGATGTACTTTCACTCCTGTGGGACTTCCCTGTGGCATCTTTCCCCCTGGAACAGCTGAATGTACTTGTGTTATTGTTGAATTGATCGTCTCTCGCAAGGGCAGCACTCCTCCCTGTTCCTCCAAACTCTGAGCTGCAGGACAGTCTGGAGCTACAACAGAGAGGGGCTTAGAGTCACTGCCTGGTTCTGGTGCTGCAGAGTCTTGTACATGAGGCTCTGCTTTGATTTGCTCCTCAGTTGTGTTGGTGGGTAGAGAGCCTCCTTCTCTGTTGTCCACTTGGACAGCTTGGTCAAGATGTGAACATTCAGAGGAGCCCTCTTGATCAGAGTTATGTTTCACACTGAGAGAAGTGAATATGAAGTCTGTAGTTTCAGACTGCAGTCCTTGGAGCTGCTCTTCCTCCTGACTGGTCCACAGCTCCTGTTCCTCTTTAATCTGTGGGGGCTCCGGGAGAGAGAGCTGCTGCACTTCTTGGGACAGAAGAGAAAGTAAAATAATAATTGTAACCTTCATTCATTTGTTACTCAACAACAGCTGTACAACACATGTGTAAAACATGACCAATTAATTAAGACAAAACCAGACTTACCATGCTACACAACATAGACACAAATACTTTATGGGCAATTCCATGCAAAGGTCACCCTTACCATAGAAAAAAAAGTTGTGCGTACACAAATATAACTGTTGTTAAAATGTTCACATAGGTCTATATTTTGTTGCCTTCCCCACTCTGATCTAAATTTATAGACAATTGCACTCTTTTACATAATATACAAGTTGTGCACTCATGCAAAAAAAAAAATGTTTATGGCCGTTTTGTACCGTTTCAAGAACGGGGTAAATAGACTCCAGTTTTCAATAAAATGTTACCATTTAGCATTTTCCTGATTGACAATGGAATGATAGAGCATTGTGTATGCTCAGCTTGAGTTAAAAGCACAACTCCTTAAATGCATAAGCCTCTTGTCACGTCCGTAACGTTTTGTAGAATTAGTTTATGACATTCAAACAGTGCCGATGCTACAACATACAAAGTTTCTGTGCAAAAAGCTTATGTATACCAATGGTTAGTTTAATTAACAAATCTTGCCCCTTTGTTACTTTTAAAAACTTTAATGATGTGTTATGGACGTGACGTTACGGACGCTACACAATGTTAATTTTCACAATACACTGTTCACAACACAATGTAATCACAATGTTCTCAAATGAAACGGCAAAGCTGAAAATCGTGTTTTTCGGCATAATGGCTGTTATAACCACTTTCACCAACGTGTTTCAGTGAAACGGACATTCCAGTGATGATTATAGTCGCAATCATGGGTAAACCAAACATGATATAAACATCTCTTTAACCATCGACATCTTCTCGAGTGACACTGACATTTCGGGCAGCCTAATTATCTTGCCGTAACTGTCTTTGACATAACCTCGATCCCCACTCTATGTTTATAGTATTTACTTCCTACTAGAGAGGCAACTCGAAAGTGCGCGAGGGACTCGATTGATTTAGGCGTTTAAGGCGGCGCTCTCTAATTTGGTCGCTCTACCTGTCGATCAAGCTGAGGTAGAGTACGCCTACTACGAAGACCAATGGGTAAAACGGTAAGATATTATTAAAAACAGCACACAATCTGAAAACCATTTGTGAAGTGGAATTGAATACTGTTATATTAATATGTAATATCAAGGACCCTGGCCGGACAGTAACAGCTAGCCTGAAATTAGCATCTGAGATCATTCTATTCCTTTCTCAGATAACATGGGTCAAGGCAATTTTATATTACATTACATTATGAGTTAAAGGCCTACTTTTAGACACGTCACATCCATAATAATGTCACATCCATAACGCAGGTTTTTCCACATAAAAGTCTACATAAAAGACTACATGTTTTAAAAATTGCTATTTTTATGTTCACCTAAGACTCCATGATCATGTCAATATCAAACTTTTTACATTAGACTTAATGGTTCACAGAGTTACAGAAAAAAGTATAGTCTTCAGAAAATTACTGTAATTTCTCGTCACATCCATAACGCAAGTGTTTTTGTAATAATTTTGTGTCTGAAAAATATTTTTTGCAAAAAATAATTTTCCTCCTATATTCTACCCATTGAGTGCTTTCAGAATATGCATGACTACTTTAAATATTGTAAGAACTTTTGTTTTACTGAGACATTTTTCTTGTCATTTTGAGTACAAATGTCACATCCATAACGCTGGAATAACCCTTATACTAGTTAAGAGCTCGACCTTTAATGTTGTACAGGTGACAGGAGAGGCGATAAAACAGATGTAGCCTTCGTAAAGGACAGTCTGGTTGATAGACCACATTCTATTATTTTATGGAATGTGCTGAAGTATGGAGAACTGACAGCTAAAACCCTCTGAAGAGAAACCTGCTCCTGACAATCCCTCCACCATCACTCCATAGGATGACTAACGTTGTCAACAAGGAAGACCGTCGACTAAAATTATAATGAAATGTAATGCTGTGGACCATGTCATGATGCAACAGCACATACCACACCTTTCCAATTTAGCTTCCCCCCTCCAGTGTTGGGGAGTAACAGAATACATGTACCGGCATTACGTATTCAGAATACAAATTATGAGTAACTGTATTCCGTTACAATTTAAATAGTTGGTATTTAGAATACAGTTACATTGTAGAAATCATGCCTCTCATCCACTCTCAAGTAGTTCTTAAGAGCATGTTCGGGAAACGCACATAAGAAATAAAGATGGTTCGTTATTTTGCTAGTAGAGAACCCTCGTAACAACTAAGATTCATCGTTATCGGAAAACGCAGTTTAGTAAGCAGGATTTGATGGCCGCATTCCTGCACTTATAAAATGCAATTCAATGTGGAAGTAATCCAAGTATTCAGAATACGTTACTCAGATTGAGTAACGGAACGGAATACTTTACAAAATAAATGTTTGGGCATGTATTCTGTATTCTGTAACGAAATACGTTTTGAAAGTATCCTTCCCAACACTGCCCCCTCCTACATGACATAACAATTCTACACACAGCTGAGTATACCATGAATGTATGAATATCAAACCTGTTCGGTGTAGCTTGATCTCAGGTTGAGAAACAATGTCCAACAGCCGTTGTATCCGCTTCCTCTCCTCCTTGGAGCGAGAGATTTCTTCTTGGTACTCAGCAAATGTTATTTCAACTGCCCCGAAAATCTCTGAAGCTGTTGTTGTTAATCTCGCACTGAGAAATGCTCTGATATGCAAGTTGGAGTTCCTGGTGAATATGGAGTCTGTAGTTTCAGACTGCAGTCCTTGGAGGTGCTCTTCCTCCTGACTGGTCCACAGCTCCTGTTCCTCTTTAATCTGTGGGGGCTCCGGGAGAGAGAGCTGCTGCACTTCTGGGAACAGAAGAGCAGTGTTTCCCACGAATTACCTAAACGTTTGCAACCCACAAAAGTCTAATTTGTCCCCCCATAGTGTCATAGTGAACCGAAAATACTTGTGCACTTTTCATAATAACATAAAAGATCTGTAACTAAGCTAAGAAAGTAGCAACGATTGAATGTTGAGCTGAAGCCCACAATCGCCAACTGACGGACAGAGAAAGCGTCACGAACCGTAGCCTAGCAACAAGCAAACCTTTGTATCTCGCACACGGGGGACAGGAGAAATGGAGGATACATTTATTGAATTATGGAAACGGTAAGAGTGCTTGTTAAATGTATCGTGTAGGAAGTGCCACAACAGAACTGACAGTGAACAAAGTCGGTCAGAAATGTATTTGGATTGGGATGTAGAGCTAAAGGTTAGAGCTAGGTTAAATTGCTAGAGCTAGCTAAGAGTAACATAAAGCAGGGGCAAATGTATACTAGTAGGGTGACTGTTTCGTGTGGCAAAGACAAATAAATTCACGTTTTTGTAAAGCATGTTTCTGTTTTTTGTGATGTTGAGTCTTGACAATCGCGCGTTCTTACTATAAAATGTTTAAAATCTTCTCATGTAAGCAAAGCATTCATCCGTTTTCAGGTGTGTCATTACACCAACAGTGGGACAGGAAGCAACACAAAAGCGATCACTGTTCTGATGAGGCTACTTCATATCAGACGGAACTATTCTAGACAAAGCAGGTTATAACATTAAAGTATAGATACCGAACCTGCAATATTGGGTTGAGTAACAACGTTCAACAGCCGTTGTAGCCGCTTTCTCTCCTCCTCGGAACGAGAGATTTCTTCTTTGTACTCAATAAGCGTTTTTTCAACCACTCCGAAAATCTCCAAAGCTGCCGTTGATAATATCTCACTGATAAATTCTCTAAACACATACAGTTTCGACATTTTGGCATTGGAAAAATGATAATTTACACAACAACGTTAGCTATTAGATCCTGATTCTCCTCGCCCCGAAATGACAGACGAAACACAGCTGCAGACAAAATGGCGGACTTCCGTAAGAGGCAGATCCGACTGTGACGAAGAATCACGTGACTTGAGCAATGAACGTCAACAAACAAACAAGCTAGCGCAACTCCAGAGGATGAAAATATTAATTGGAATAAAATGCTTTTGTTGGCAAGTGTAAGCAAGCGTTAATGATGTCTGATAATAACGCCAGTGGGGTTGATTTGCTGGATGAAGAAGAATTGGTAAAAAGGGGGCCTCTTCTGTCGTTTGGAAATGGTTTGGTAAGTTATCCAACATCGACCAACAAACAGTAGCCTACTCTTAAACCCACTCTCGTAAATTGTGTCGTCGAATTGTGCCAGCCAAAGGTGGAAACACTAGCAATCTTTTTCACCACCTGAAAGCCGTGCATGTACGCCAATATGAACAATCTACCAGAATGCGTTTAACAAATCCAATGCCAGGTTGGTTAGAATTGTGAAATGTTTATTGTAGGCCAACAGAATCGAGTATTCAGCCATGTAATAATTGTTTATAGCTATCTCACTACAAATATTGAACAGTTTTCTTGCGATCCCATAAACGTAGGCTACTGTTGAACACTTAAGTCGCTCTTCCGTGGCAAAGCACTGCAAAAGTTCAAAGCACTGCAAAAGTTCAACTCATGCGACACACCGGTTACTTCCAAATACGTCCGAGTGCGGTAGATTAGCCGCTGCGGTGCGGATTGCATTGTCATGAGATTTTAAGAATAACTAATATATCGTGATGTATACCGTTACCATCAGTGCTTACGAATTGTATAGTGATAAACATTTTGGGCGATACCGCCCAGCCCTACTCTACCGTCCTCTGATTTCCTGTTTTAGGCTTCTCTTTTCACATCTCCACACTCTTCTCTCGTTTCCATTCACTGTGTATGTGAAAAAAACTATTAACTATATTTTAGAAAAAAAAGTTTGGGAAGGTTAAAAAGTTATCTCAGAAAAAAACGTTTAGCAAGGTTTAAAGAATATTTTCGAAAAATGGTTTGCATCATTGTTGAGTACTTGTTGAGGACTCTACTGTACTCTACTGTACTCTGTTCTTCACCTCTGCTCTCCTTTCACTTCACGTAGCCTATGAAAAAAGTTCTGAAAGGTTTACCATTTTCCAGAAACAATTCTAAAATAAAGTTTGCATCATTGATGAGGACACGACTATACTCTGCACTCTGCTCTCTTTTACTCAGTTTTAGGCTTGTCTGTTCTCATCTCCACACTCCTCTCACTATGTATGTGAAAACAAGTTTCAAAAGGTTGAAATTATATTTTATTAACCAGATAACCTTTCAGAGGTAAAGCACTAAACCCGAGTACATTTCTTTTGAAATATGTTGTTACATTCTTGACACTTAAATGACATCTGTTCTGTGTGTATTCATGTGAATAACCAACTAATACCTTCAACTGAAAGTTCTTACATGTCTGACATTGATATGCATCTCGCCTTTGTGTTTCCTCATATGTGTGGTCAGATTACCTTTTTGACTAAAAGTCTGTGTGCATCCTCATGTGTACAACCAGAGCACTGTTGGACCCAAAGCCTACAATGTTGACACCGATATGGTTTGTGTCCGGTATGCACGTTATGTGTTCTCTCATGACAATACAATTGACTCCTTAGACAAAATCTTTTGTTACATTACTCACACTTTTCATGTGACGAGCAAGATAACCTTCGTCAGCAAACTGTTTGTTACATTGTTGACACTGATGAGGTTTCTCTCCTGTGTGTGTTCTCATGTGATAAACAAGAGTAACTTTCTGAGCAAATCGTTTGTTACATTGTTGACATTGAAAAGGTTTCTCTCCTGTGTGTGTTCTCGTGATAAACAAGAGTACCTTTCTGAACAAAACGTTTGCTACAATGTGGACACTGAAAAGGTTTCTCTCCTGTGTGAGTCCTCATATGAACAACCAAAGCAGCTTTAGGACCAAAAGCTTTGTTACATTCTGGACACTGATAAGGTTTCTCTCCTGTGTGACTTCCCTGTGGAGTACCTTCCATGGGCAGAGTCATGTTCTTCTTCTTTCTCTTTCTGCTTGATTTGACTGTTTCTAGCAAAGGCATCACTCCTCCATGTTCCTCCTCCTCCTCCAAACTCTGAGCTGCAGGACAGTCTGCAGCTACAACAGAGAGGGGCTGAGAGTCACTATCTGGTTCTGGTGCTGCATAGTGTTGTTCATCAGGCTCTGCTTTGATTTGCTCCTCAGTTGTGTTGGTGGGTAGAGAGTCTCCTTCTCTATCCTCCACTTTAACAGTCTGGTCAAGATGGGAACATTCAGAGGACCTCTCCTGTTTCACACTGAGATAAATTAATATGGGGTCTGTAGTTCCAGACTGCAGTCCTTGGAGCTGATCTTCCTCCTGACTGGTCCATATCTCCTGTTCCTCTCCCGTGTGTGTCCTCATGTGTGCAACCAGACCACCCTTTTTAGCAAAACGTTTGCTACAATGTGGACACTGATAAGGTTTTTCTCCAGTGTGCGTCCTCATGTGAACAAGGAAATGAGATTTCCAACGAAAAGTTTTGTTACATTCTAGACACTGAGGTTTCTCTCCAGTGTGCGTCCTCATGTGAGCAAGGAAATGAGATTTCCAACGAAAAGTTTTGTTACATTCTAGACACTGAGGTTTCTCTCCAGTGTGCGTCCTCATGTGAGCAAGGAAATGAGATTTCCAACGAAAAGTTTTGTTACATTCTAGACACTGAGGTTTCTCTCCAGTGTGACTTCTCTGTGGAGTACCTTCATTGGGCAGAGTCATGTTATTCTTCTTTCTTTTTTTGCTTGATTTGAATGTTTCTAGCAAAGGCATCACTCCATGTTCCTCCAAACTCTGAGCTGCAGGACAGTCTGGAGCTACAACAGAGAGGGGCTGAGAGTCACTGCCTGGTTCTGGTGCTGCATAGTTATGTTCTTCAGGATCTACTTTGATTTGCTCCTCAGTTGTGTTGGTGGGTAGAGAGTCTCCTTCTCTGTTGTCCACTTGGACAGCTTGGTCAAGATGTGAACATTCAACTGAGCCCTCTTGATCCGAATCATGTTTCACACTGGGAGAAGTGAATATAGGGACTGTAGGTTGAGACTGCAGTCCTTGGAGCTGATCTTCCTCCTGACTGGTCCACATCTTCTGTTCCTCTCCCGTGTGTGTCCTCATGTGTTCAACCAAATTGTACTTTAAGCTAAATCTTTGGTTACATTCCTGACACTGATATGATTTTCCTACATAGTGACTCCTCAAGTGTGTAACCAGCTTATAACTGGAAATGAAGCGTTTGCTACATTCCTGACATTGATACGGTTTCACTACTGTGTGTGTACTCATGTGCACTACCAAAGTATCTTTGCGGCGGAAGGTGTTGTTACATTCTTCACACTGAAAAGGTTTCTCTCCCGTGTGTGTCCTCATGTGTAAAACCAGTTCACCCTTATGAAAAAATCGCTTGCTACAATGTGGACACTGATGAGGTTTTTCTCCTGTGTGTCTCTTCATGTGTAAAACCAAACTACTCTTTTGAACAAAATGTTTGCCACAATGTGGACATTGATAAGGTTTCTCTCCTGTGTGTATTGTCATATGAATAAGCAAAGTACCTTTCATAGAAAAGCTCTTCTTGCATTCTAGACACTGATAAGGTTTCTCTCCAGTGTGCGTCCTCATGTGAGCAAGGAAATGAGATTTCCAACGAAAAGATTTGTTACATTCTAGACACTGATAAGGTTTCTCTCCAGTGTGACTTCCCTGCGGCATACCTTCCATGGGCAGAGTCATGTTCTTTATTTTTCTGCTTGATTTGACTGATTCTAGCAAAGGCATCATTCCTCCATGTTCCTCCTCCAAACTCTGAGCTGCAGCACAGTCTGGAGCTACAACAGAGAGGGGCTGAGAGTCACTGCCTGGTTCTGGTGCTGCATAGTCTTGTTCATCAGGCTCTGCTTTGATTTTCTCCTCAGTTGTGTTGGTGGGTAGAGAGTCTCCTTCTCTGTTGTCCACTTGGACAGCTTGGTCAAGATGTGAACATTCAACTGAGCCCTCTTGATCCGAATCATGTTTCACACTGAGAGAAGTTAATATGGGGTCTGTAGTTTGAGACTGCAGTCCTTGGAGCTGATCTCCCTCCTGACTGGTACACATCTCCTGTTGCTCTCCCGTGTGTGTCCTCATGTGATCAACCAAATTGTACTTCCAACGAAATCTTTGGTTACATTCATGACACTGTAAAATGTTTCTCTACCGTGTGTGTCCTCATGTGTGCAACCAAACTACCCCTTTGAGCAAATGGTTTGCTACAATGTGGACACTGATAAGGTTTTTCTCCTGTGTGTGTCCTCATATGAATAACAAAAGAAGCTTTATGCCTAAAAGCATTGTTACATTCTAGACACTGATAAGGTTTCGCTCCTGTGTGAGTCCTCATATGAATAACCAAAGAAGCTTTAAGACTAAAAGCATTGTTACATTCTAGACACTGATAGGGTTTCTCTCCAGTGTGCGTCCTCATGTGAACAACTAAACGATATTTCCTATAAAATGTTTTGTTACATTCTTGACACTGATAAGGTTTCTCTCCTGCGTGACTTCCCTGTGGCGTACCTTCCATGGGCAGAGTCATGTTCTTTCTGCTTGATTTGACTGTTTCTAGCAAAGGCATCACTCCACCATGTTCCTCCTCCTCCAAACTCTGAGCTGCATGACAGTCTGGAGCTACAACAGAGAGGGGCTGAGAGTCACTGCCTGGTTCTGGTGCTGCATAGTCTTGTACATGACGCTCTGGTTTGATTTGCTCCTCAGTTGTGTTGGTGGGTAGAGAGTCTCCTTCTCTGTCCTCCACTTTAACAGTCTGGACAAGATGTGAACATTCAGAGGAGCCCTCCTGATCAGAATCACGTTTCACACTGAGAGAAGTGAATATGGCATCTGTAGTTTCAGACTTCAGTCCTTGGAGCTGCTCTTCCTCCTGACTGGTCCACAGCTCCTGTTCCTCTTTAATCTGTGGGGGCTCCGAGAGAGAGAGCTGCTGCACTTCTGGGAGACAGAAGAGAAAGGTAAATTATTGTTATTATTATCTTCTTCATTCATTCGTTACCCAACTCGCTCAACAAAACATGTATGTTTGGTAGAAAAACATGACCAATTAATTGAGACAAAACCGGACTTACCATGCTACACAACATACACAAATACTTTATACTAGTTGAGAGCTCGACCTTTAACCTTTAGATGCGTGAGTTCTAAATATTTCTGATGGTCCCCACAGCGCAATTCTTCCGAAACAGTAGCTATCTAGCTTTAGTTAGCTTCCGGGCTAAGTTACCTAGCATAATACTCATAGCAATGCTACTACCATGCTAGTGTTACTTGTTAGCCTTCTCATTAGTACATTTTGAAGCCATATTAAAGCGTTTGTCGCATAGTTTTCAACCACACCTTTGCAATTTAGCTTCCCCCCTCCTACATGACATAACGATTCTACACACAGCAGATTATACCATGAATGTATGAATATCAAACCTGTTCGGTGTAGCTTGATCTCAGGTTGAGCAACAATGTCAAACAGACGTTGTATCCGCTTCCTCTCCTCCTCAGAACGAGAGATTTCTTCTTGGTACTCAGCAAATGTTATTTCAATGGCCCCGAAAATCTCTGAAGCTGCTGTTGTTAATCTCTCACTGAGAAATGCTCTGATATGCAAGTTGGAGTCCCTGGTGAATATGGAGTCTGTAGTTTCAGACTGCAGTCCTTGGAGCTGCTCTTGCTCCTGACTGGTCAGCTCCTGTTCCTCTTTAATCTGTGGGGGCTCCGGGAGAGAGAGCCTGCTGCACTTCTGGGGGACAGAAGAGGCAAGACAACAGTTAGATGCAGCCTCTGTAGACAGTAGTGTTTCCTCTAGGATTTGTTTCGGCAGCGGCGGGAGATTTTGAATTTCCTTCAAAATTTAGTAGCATAAAAAGACTGAGCCCCTCGCTATCTGAATCGTACTGTACTAGTGCCATTTTCCACTGAGGCATCTTTTTCTTCTGGGAGAAAAATGGTAACAAACAATCAGGAATATTTGAACACACTATCTTAAGTAAACGTTGTTGGAATGTATTTTCTTTACTGAAGTTACGTTACCGGTATATTCACTGAGTTTGCTATAGTCTAGCTAGCTTGAGCCTGACAGCTACAGTACTAGCTCTAGCTAAAGTTACTATAATAGCTTTAGCTGCAACATTATTTCACAATTAATGAAATATTAATGATTATTTGGCCATCTACATCACAAACATTACATTGGGTATATTAATTTTAACTGTAAAATACATCTTACTTAACATTAGCTATCTAGTTAAATGTACATTTTATATTGCACTATCTGGAGTGTAATGTTTCTTATTGTATAAGAAATTAATCAAACACACGTTGTTCTTCGAGCTAGCCAGGCCAGTTCATTATTCTGTCGACTAGTCTTCCTCTTCAACCTAATCAACGCACTCTCTTGAGCTGTGACCAACACTGCCACCTATTGGTTATTAACAACAATACATAGGCTATTCAACTATCATTACATGCCCCGTTTGTCCCTGCAAGGCTGAGGCTACATTACATTACATTACATTTAGTCATTTAGCAGACTCTCTTATCCAGAGCGACTTACAGTAAGTACAGGGACATTCCCCCCGAGGCAAGTAGGGTGAAGTGCCTTGCCCAAGGACACAACATCATATCGCACGGCCAGGAATCGAACCGGCAACCTTCTGATTAATAGCCCAATTCCCTAACCACTCAGCCATCTGACTTTGCATATTAAGGGGTCCCCTATCGTCCAGCTAGCTCTCGGCGCTCGGCAGGAATTTCAGGTGCACTCACTAAAAACAAACTTGACCCTCTCAGTGGACATATTGTATAATAAAATGTTTTATTGAGTGCAATTGGTTGCCTTGTATATTCTGTTCTACTTACCAAACTACTTTCCTGTCTTAAACTGAGCAGTTGCTGGTGTGATTGTTATCTAGATTAGATTCAACTTGCATCAAGTACTACAAATATAAATGTTGTTAGCGTGGTAAATTGTAGGTGGGCTGATGAATAAAAAAAACGTGTTTAACAAGTCCCATTTACTACAACAGTCTAAAGTTAAATGTTCAGTAGAACAATAGTCCTCATTAGGCTACAGTATGGTAGCTAGCATAGCCATTTCTAGCTCTGCTTCACATGAATGTTAATGAAGTATCAGACATATACAACACACCAGTAACCAATTTATATGTGTTAATACCGGTTGACAGTGTTTTTTTGGAACTACAGCGAGCTACTTGAACCACTTGATCACGTGTCGGTGAGATCAGAGTGTCGTAACTCTATTTTTATATGGCTCTGGGTAGGACTATATGAATGTACATCTACATATTTGAAGATTAACGCAATATATGACGTCGTCACGTAATCTAGTGACTTTTCAGAGAGACAATAGCAATTTCTGGTGAGATGCATCTGTCTTAAACCGTTTTCAGATATTTCATTATTTAGCAGCATATTATGACATGAATAGGCTTTCCAACCTGTTCGGTGTAGCTTGATCTCGGGTTGAGTAACAACGTCCAACAGCCGTTGTAGCCGCTTCATATCCTCCTCAGAACGAGAGATTTCTTCTTTGTACTCAGCATGCGTTTTTTCAAATCCTCCAAAAATCTCCAAACCTGCCATTGTGAGGATCTCACGGATCAATTCTCTAAATGCATCTAGTTTAGACATTTTATCGGTGGAAAACGTGATACTTTGTTTTTAGCGCCTTGCTCTCTCCCTCGCCTACAGTTCTTTGTGAATAGTCGTGAGGGCCAGCTCAGATATAATTTACACTTCCGTGTCTACCTTCATCGCATGCAATGAAACAAGCAACCATGCGGAACAGACTCCAGAAATCCAGCTTTGTTACCGCCCTTCGACACGCTTCCCAAATAGCTCAAACCTAACTCGGGGATAGCGCTTCCAATGCATATTTGTTTGATATTGTTATTACGAATGCCATTATAGATGTATAACGTGCTCATTAAATTCAATAAAGATCGTGAAGAAGAAAAAAATATATCGTTTCCGGGTCCCGCACGTAAATCTTTCCGGGTGTAAACAAATGTCTTGTTGTTGAAGCACAGCCTAACGTTTTCATAATATAATAGTAAGACTACATGTGCCAAGTCATCAGTGTTAAGCTATTTTGACGTAGGACACATAACCATATTAATAATAAAAATTATAATAGCTAAGGAGCATCTTCAAATAATTCTTCTTGTGCATCAGTAATGATCAGCAGATATATCGCTGTTTTCTTTTTTCATCAACTTACGTGATTTGCTGTACAGTGCTGGTTCTTATGACAACCACCGATAAGGGTTTTGTCTTTATATATCTACATTTGTCAATAAATCTTAACCTAAAATTACCTTAAAAAATTGATTTAACAGGAATGAGGGTTTGACTCTTCGCTTGCGTCGATTGCTTCTTGATCATGTGACCCCACACACCCCAAACTAATTTATTACTACAAGTTTAAAGTTGTTGCTGTTCATACAAACACCAAAACAAGATTTCCGACCGCACATTTTTGAAACGCACACTTCTACAAGATTAGTCACATTACTTTTATTATTCAAAATGTCAACGACAACACTGGCCTAGTTTGTAATCTGCTCCATTAACGTGTAGGAGGATTTCCAGGAAGTCCATTTATCCAACACTCCATTTCTTCAAGCACTCGGCACAGTCGCCAATGATGAGGACTAACCAGCAGACCACTCTGCAGGGATCAAATGCTTCGGAAGAGTTTAAACCTCCACAACCCTCCCTTCTTCCCCACCCTCCCTTCACCCCCACCCACCCTTCACCCCACCCACCCTTCACCTCCACTCAAACCTCCAGAACACCAGAAGGTAGAAGACTGCATCTCTCTCCTTCATGGGGACTCAAACGACCCCGCAGCTGGGAAGGACGCCCGAAGGTTTTGATGCATTCCTGGCAGTGAGACGGCCTGGCGTGGGCGCTCAGGCCGCCCTGCTGACCCAGAACTCTCCCACACCCCTGGCACCGATGACCTTTGCCCCCCGCGTGTCTCTTCAGGTGATCCAGCAGGTGTTGCTTCTGGATGAAGGCTTTGCTGCACTCCGGACACTGAAAGGGCTTCTCCCCCGTGTGAGTCCTCATGTGGAAGCGAAGACTCGTCCGCTGGCTGAAGGCTTTGCCGCATTCCGAGCACTGATGCGGTTTCTCCCCCGTGTGAGTCCTCATGTGCACCATGAGAAGTGGCTTCTTACTAAAAACTTTGCCGCAGACCGGGCACTTGAGCGGTTCCTCCCCCGTGTGGCTTCGGATGTGTATCTGCAGACTGGAAGCCGTCACGTAACATCTACTGCATGCCGGGCATTTGAATGTCTTCTTTTTCGGAGGGTAGGCCTCCTCTGGTGAACAGTCTGGAGCTACGAAGGACAGAAGCCGGAAGTCGCTGGCTGGATCCTGCAATCTACAAACCTGCCCGCCAGGATCTGCTTTGACTTGCTCCTCAGTTGTGTTGGTGGGTAGAGAGTCTTCTTCTGTGTTCTCCACAGGGTGACTTTGCTCAAGATGTGAAAGTTCAGAGGTGTTCTGATCACAGTAGAGTTTCACGCTGGGAGAAGTCAAGATGGAGTCTGTAGTTTCAGACTGCAGTCCTTGGAGCTGCTCTTCCTCCTGACTGGTCCACAGCTCCTGTTCCTCTTTAATCTGTGGGGGCTCCGGGAGAGAGAACTGCTGCACATCTAGGGGAAAGAAGAGAAAGGAAAATAATTGTAATCTACTTTATTCATTTGTTACTCAACTCGTCGAACAAAAACATGCATGTCCGGTACTGAAAAACATGAGCGTAGCCTATGCTATGTGGGGGACGGGCGACAATAGGAACGCCGTCCGACTTCATAAAGAGAAGCTAATTAAGTTAACTTGTAAGTACATCAGATGGGAAAGTTACACCGATAGAACCTGTTACTGTAAGCTTGACCCGGTAGAGACGTACCATCTAACAGCCCTTGTAGCCGCGCGCTCTGCTCCCTGAAAATCGAGATTTCCTCTTCGTACTCGGCAAACGTTTTTTCAACGGCCCCGAAAATCTCCAAAGCTGCAGTTGTTAATCTCTCACTGATAAACTCTCTAAATAGCTGTAGTTTGGACATTCTGAAATGTTCTCACTGCCTATACAACACAGGTCAGTTTAAGATAGCTAAGTTAATTAACTCACTAGCTTGTGCTACGTGTTGGCCCTGCTGTTCTCAAATTAAACGGTTTTTATATGTCGAGACCCCAAACGAGCTGTCCCATCTCCACGTAAAGCTTCCAGTGTTCTTCACGTTTAATTTGACATGCTATTGGGACACCATTGATCCCAAGACCGTAATGTAGCTAACCTTTTCGACTAGCTTTCCCAACGTTGTTGAAGAAAACGAAAACCGGATGAAAAACATCCGCCTAAACAACCTCTTCCGGTTGCAGTGGCGTTGGCATCTGAGAAATAATACAATTGATTTGTAATTCTAGAAACAAAGTGCCCGATTAAATCCTTATTTACCACAAATTAAATGAAGAAAAATGCGTATTTTTATTTAATTTTGTTCTTACATTGAAACAATTGTACAAAAATAGACAGCTGTGATATTACGTGTGTGAGTGCATGTGTGTATGTTGATGTACAGCAGTTGAGCATGTCAGTAACAGTCCACAATGACGTCTTCAGTGGGCATTGTAGCCGTCAGTATGTCTTGTAGCAGGGACAGGGGAGAGTTCTGAACATAATCACTGCTCTGGCTCACAACGCTCTGCCTCTCCTCCAGAGCCAGCGAACACATCACCTCACACACACTCACGTCCTCACACATACTCACATCCTCACACATACTCACGTCCTCACACACACTCACACCCTCCGCATCCTCACACACACTCACATTCTCACCACTACACACAACCTCCTCTCCTGACCTATCACCGGCCTCCGAGCCAGCCTCATCCAGCCTATCAGAGTCCCCTGTCTGTCTCGGCCAACCGCAACCCTTCCTGCCCCGTCTCATCTCCAGGCACTTCCTGACTACGTCCCGCTCCCAAGCCTGCCCCCTAACGTCACACGTCACCTTGGCAACCTCGCCGGTCGCCGTGTCGCCGTCGGGGAAGAGTGTGCGTCGCAGCGCAAGCAGCAGACCGCATGCCTCCTGCACCACCGGCCTGTCGCAGTCAAACAGCCCGTTCAGGAGCACACGCACCACTCCTGTCTGAACCAGACCACACAGCGCGGCCGCTAGGTCTGTCCCCCCACAGCCACCATACTGAGACCCCAGGGGTGTGTCTTTGTCGGTGGGAATGTGTGTGGTCTGTGCAGGCAGGGTTGGCATCATGGCATAAGGGTGTGTGTTTGACCCCGGCTGTGACCTCTGACCCGGAAGTGCTTCCTCCATCAGCAGCTCAGCCAGCTCCAGGGTGTGAACTTTGACCTCCCAGTCCAGGTCAGCACTGCCTAGCTGTAGGACGGCTTGCAGGGGCGTGGCCAGGGACCAGGAAGAGGAGGATGATGAGGGGCATGTCTTGAGCCAGGTGACGAAGAACTGGACAACGGCTCGTCTCGGAAAGGCCTCGGAATCCTGGGAGAGGATCTCCAGAAGTCTGGGTATTATGGCAACCTAGAGAACACACAAACATAGACACACAGGTATACACACCATAGAGAAAAAAAAGCCAAAGCAGGAGTTTAGAATAGGCAGGTAAATATCTTCCACAGGTGCTAATGGTGCATTCACACAGCACACTGGGTTCAACCCTCTGTGTGGCCGTTGGAAGCTACGTAGTAGCTAGCTACTATGCTAGCTACTATGCTAGCTACTATGCTAGCTACTATGCTAGCTACTATGCTAGCTACTATGCTAGCTACTATGCTAGCTACTATGCTTTTATCACCAAAAGTGAGTCAGGTGGCTGAGCGGTGAGGGAATCTGGCTAGTAATCAGAAGGTTGCTAGTTCGATTCTCCGGCAGTGCCAAATGACGTTGTGTCCTTGGGCAAGGCACTTCACCCTACTTGCCTCGGGGGAATGTCCCTGTACTTACAGTAAGTCGCTCTGGATAAGAGCGTCTGCTAAATGACTAAATGTAAATGTAAAAGCAGAAAAGGTCTCGCTAACTCCACACCGCGCCGCTGCCTGTGTGACGCCCCGTTATTCAGGCCTCACCTGCTCCAGCACGGCAGGCTCCGCCCCCTGTTGGAGACTGAGCCGTAGTGTCACTGCCAGGCCAGCGATGGCGGTAGCTCGCACGTAGCTCTCAGGGTCGGCCAGCGCCTCGGTGAGGAGCGGTGTGGTACTGTGGCCCAGCGAGCCCTCACACACGTCAGCCAGCTGGCTGAGGAACTCCAGGGTGGAGTCACGCACCTCCCAATGAACGTCACACACACGCTTCCTCAGTACCGGGAGGAGCTCTGTGGCGTACAAACACACACAGACACACACACAGACAGACACACACATACACACAAGGGTGAATATCAACAGCGAACAAGGTAACTCCAACAGGATTAAGCACCTTGATTGTGATTGGTGGGATTTACCTTCTGTGAGCAGGTGTGTGACAGACGGGCTGGAGGCACAAACACCAAGCCACCTTAACAAAGCCTGGTAGGTCTTCTTACACACCTGGTACACACACACATGGTATACACACGGTCCACAAATAACATAGTTGTCAACTTATCAATCACAAGTCTGTAGGATCTGAACAAACGAGAACGCATATACTGTACATAACAGTGGGGTGTGAGTCTGGGTTCTGCAGGTACAGGATCACACACACACACTCTCACACACACACACACACTCACACTCTCACACACACACTCACAGTGGGGTGTGAGCCTGGGTTCTGCAGGTACAGGATCACACACACACTCTCACACACACACACACACTCACACTCTCACACACACACTCACAGTGGGGTGTGAGTCTGGGTTGTGCAGGTACAGGATCAGGAGAGAGAGCACCTCCTCCACTGCAGCTCCTGAAAAGCAACAAATACAGGTGACATCTTAAACCTGTCCCCTCGCACAAACACACACACACACGCTCACACACACACGCTCACACACACACAGCCAAGAGCTGGTTCCTTACCTGGACAGCTGCTGAGGTTCGCAAGCGCATCCAGGCCACACCTCTGAATCTTACTGCAGCCAATCAGATTACCACATGCCTTGTTGCGGCCAATTGGCTCAGAGCAGGAAGCTTTTCCAGAGCCAATGGGAGAGGGGGCATGGCCTCCACAGATCCTGAGTAGTGACATCACAGAGATGACGACAGAGACTGCAGGAGTGGGTAGGTAGTCAGGGACCTGTGGACACACACACACCCACACACACACACACACAGCTGCATTACCGTGTGTGTGTCCTGGAGGAGAGCTGTGTTGTATAATGTGTGTGAGTGTGTGTGTGTGTTACCGTGTGTGTTAGAGTCTGTGTGCAGGACAGGCAGACAGACAGGAGGGACACACAGGTGGACTTGCTGTTCAGCTGCTCAGCCAGCAGGGAGCGCTGCTCCTTCATGCTGCTCTCTGGAGACAGACACAGTTACTGCAGCACGAGTGTGTGTGTGTGTGTGTTGCCTACGGTGTGTGTGTGTGTTGCCTACGGTGTGTGTGTGTGTTGCCTACGGTGTGTGTGTGTGTTGCCTACGGTGTGTGTGTGCTGCCTAGGGTATGTGTTACCTGCAGTGTGTGACTCCAGGAGAGGTACTCCAGTAAGGATCTCCAGGGGCAACATGAGTATGGAGATGGCCTTGAGCGTGTGCACTGGGTCACTGGAACACAGGAACAGGATTAACTGCATTGACTTCTAACACCTATTAAAGAGTTTTTCTGCACACGGCAATAATGCAGTAACACAGACTGAAGTGATGCAAAAAATATTAAGGTTCAGGGCGATATCGTTGCGGTGGTCTCCGTGGTTACCGGTGGTTCCTCCGCAGCATGGCGGCGGCAGCGTGGACGGCGTCGGAGGAATTCTGGGAATCCAAGATGGCGGTCAGCAGTCTGCAGATGGTCGGGTCAGGTACAGGGAGCCTGGAGGGACACCAATACCCTCATATACATAAACACACACATATATACACACACATATGTATATATTATACCCCCAACGGCTTCCAGATTAACCTACGCTGTTGGACATCTGATTGGTGAGGACATGTGTCCATCATATATAGAGGCACTCCCCACTAGCCAATCGAAAATCATGCTGGAGCTACATAATCACGTTGCTTGGTCTCTCATAACTCTGTGAGTGTGTGGTTTCACAAGTGTCTACAGACAGGGCCTGACCCATGACCTGTAGGCCTCTGGTTGCT
This sequence comes from Thaleichthys pacificus, assembly GCA_023658055.1. Classification (NCBI taxonomy): domain Eukaryota; kingdom Metazoa; phylum Chordata; class Actinopteri; order Osmeriformes; family Osmeridae; genus Thaleichthys; species Thaleichthys pacificus. The sequence continues at coordinate 11,339,971 of CM042860.1, forward strand.
ATGCCAACCAGGCTAACTGACCTGTACGCCGTCAGCAGGACATCTGTGAGCTGCAGCATGAGCTGGCTGTGGCCTGCTCTGACCAGCGGCTCCAGGAAGCCTGGGACTCGCCTGAGCAAGGTTACCCAGAGAGGAGTCCTGGCCTGGGTTAGGAGCAGGCCCAGCAGCCTCAGGCTCTGGAGGGTCTGGAGGTGCTGGTCGGAGGTCAGAGACTCCTCCAGGTGGTCCGTGATGGCTACCGTGACGCAGGCGTGCTCCGCGCTGGTCGCCATGGCCACATTGAGGTGTTCCGGGCCAGTCGCCATGGCCACAGGGAGGTGTTCCGGGCTGTTATCCGTGGAAGCATCCGCTTCACCCTGCTCTACGGACGATCCCATTGGCTGGAAGAAGACCACCAGGTGGGCGAGGAGTTGATTGGCAGCTGAAGCCACGAATAGGCTGGGGTCTGTCTGGAGCTGGAGGAGGGGCTTGGTGAGTCCTGATGGACCAACATTTAAAGACAGAGATACAACAAGAGGACACACCACTGTTTAGAATGAGAGACGGAGGCTGTTCTAGACTAGATATATCTAGCTGTTTATCCAGCTCTGACAGCCCTTGACACACACCTCTCTGAACCAGGAAGTGGAGAGCCATTCGATGCTGCAGCATGCTCCTCAAACCCTGGATCCAGCCAATCCGCACGCAGGGATCCTCCCATAACCCCGCCTCCTGCCAGCCTTCACTGTTGTAGGCCACGCCCAAAATGGAGCCCTCCTGAGGATGGAGAGCAGAGATATCAGCTATGTCTCTTTCTCCAACCCTCTGTCTTTCTCTCTCTGTCAATCCCTACCTTGCACCAACCCTCTGTCTTTCTCTCTCTGTCAATCCCTACCTTGCACCAATTTGATGATACAAAGATAACACACTTTGTGAGGAGAAGGGTGAATGATTAGCACCCCCTGAGGTGCGCCATCATGTTACCTGCAGGAGCCTGAAGCCGCCTTCCCTCGCCGCTAGCAGGCCAGTGAGCCTGAGAGCGAAGGAGAGGATGCTGGGACCTGTAGTTTTGTTGTGGAAGACGGTGGATAGGAACTCAGTCAGACAGGGTTGGATCTCCAGCCGGGAAAGAGAACAGTCTGGAACACAGAGGATATGATTCCAGCAAAGTGTATAGACATGAGAGAGACGGATAGAGACCGAGAGAGAGAGGGGAGGGAGAGTGTGAGAGAGAGAGGTAGCACGAGGCAGTTTATCCTTGTTTTAAGGAAGGAAGGAGTCCGAGGGTTAGTTGTTCACCTCCAATATCTTTGGTCAGTCCAGAAAGCCAGTCTAGGAGTTTCTCCAGGCTCGTGTCGTCCGGTAAAGACTGCTTGGGGTCCGCGAGGACCTCACACACACGGGGCAGCAATGTGAGACACTCTCTGTCCATGGTGCTGAAAAGTGGACGTAAATAAACCGGTCAATTTAAATGCTAACCGGATTCCAGCTAACTTGGCTAAGTTAGACAAGACATTGTTACTTCACGCCACATCAAGCATAAACACTAGCGTCACTCCCTGGAAAATATAACGCGTTTAGCTTTGTCCTCTATATTTCACACCCATTGACTTTTACACCCACGTGTTATATCGTTACAAGAAATTAATCTAGAGAGTAAACACATTATTTTACTAACTTTGAGCTTGCTAGTTGAAATGTATCTTATCTCGCGGGAACGTTTCTCATTCTACGTGAGCGTGTAGCTACGGAAAGCAGAGTGTGTGGTTTGTAACAGCACCAAATACGACTTGAAACTGCGTCGTTTCTCTGATCTATCACTGTTTGATAGACTAAATGCCATTACTAAGCCTGTCTACATACTATCCATCTCTTCTTCCGGTACAGCGACGCCGGTGTTCCGCGCAAATTCCTGCTCTACGTTTTCAACACTTCGTCCATTTTCACGTAATCGCACATGGTGCCACACCAGTCGCAAACCGTCTGCCGTCCACAACGCAAAATTCTATTCTATTGACACTATCAAACTAACCCCAAATCAGTTAAATGCAAGATACGGTAGATATGGCGGACGACGCTGAGTATGACGAAGAGGAGCCTTCCTTCAGCGACCCAGAGGACTTCGAAGATGACATCGAGGATGAGGGTATGCAGCCGCAGGAAATATGCCGGCTTTGTGCGGCCTAGCTAGCTAAGCACTTACCTTTAGCTAGTTAGCTAGCTAAAATCTGGTTACACATGACCGAGTTAGCTACAGTGTTGTTGTCTATGGTTTAGAAAATATTCTCGAAAATATTTAGAATTCATCCGAAACCTAAACGACTGTTACTGCATGTCGATATGTTAGTAAGCAGTCAGCGATCAACTCAAGCGAACGTCAGCTAGCTAACGTTAGCGGTTATTATGTAGCTAGCATGCTAACGCCTCAGTCAAGCCTCGCCCTCGCGCATCTTCTCTAAATGTCCCATGTTTGAGTTGATCTGCTAATGGCGGTGTTACGGTATATCTTACCTGACTGCGGGGTGAGGTGGTTTAAAATATTTTAAATATGGTTCAAAAACAACCATATTTGCAACTTAAAAGCGGTAGATGAGGACTACCATCTGCTAGAGTAGCTAGCTAGAGTTGTCGCTAGCTACGATCAGATAAGGACTCAGGACAACCGGAGACACCCTAGCTTTCCAACTGGCAGTTTTCGTGGCAAAAGAATAGCTTATGTATTTCACACCCTCCAACCAACCCTGCAAGTTACCGTCCTACCCTCGCGACCCTTGACGACCGCTTTGTCCTGCTGTTTTGCAGAGATGCTCGAGGATGTGCTTCGGGAGAAGCCTCTGGAAGCAGACGGTATCGACTCGGTGGTGGTGGTGGATAACGTGCCCCAGGTTGGCCCGGAGAGACTGGAGAAGCTCAAGAACGTCATCCACAAGATCTTCTCAAAGTTTGGAAAAATCACGAACGAGTTTTACCCCGATGCAGACGGTCTGACCAAAGGGTGAGTAGCAGGAGATGCCATTAACGTGTCCTAATCACAATGAAGGCAACACTGACACAAAACCTAAGCACACAAGGCAACATGCATTGAATAGGATTTGTTAAAGCAACATTTTCAGGTCTGTGTTTGGAGAAAAGCAACATTCAGGTGGCTCTCTCTGACACAGTTAGTGGTCCGGCCATTACTATCCTAGCAATCACTCACAGACACACACACTCTCTCTCTTTCTGTCACTCACACACGCTCTCTTTCACACACGTTCTCTTTCACACACGCTCTCTTTCACACACGCTCTCTTTCACACACGCTCTCTTTCTCATTTACACACACGCTCTCTAACACACTCTCTTTCTCACACACTCTCTCTCTCTCTCCTACTTGTCAGGTATATCTTCCTGGAGTACGGGGCTCCGACGCAGGCTCTGGAGGCGGTGAAGAACGCTGACGGTTACAAGCTGGACAAGCAACACACCTTCAGGGTCAACGTCTTCACCGACTTCGACAAGTAAGAGTCACTCACCGGACCTCCTCTCACAGCCCCTTTCTACACAACACAGGGTGCCAGGCACAGTGCTGTACAGTAAAAACTAAGAGGCCCTGACACACGAGAGACAAGCTACACACATGACACAGCAGATCTAGGATTCTGTCTTCTAGAGCCCCTCAGAGCAGGGAGGCGAGCTGGGTGTTCAGAGAGGATGTCAAGGAGACAAGCTGGGTGTTCAGAGAGGATGTCAAGGAGACAAGCTGGGTGTTCAGAGAGGATGTCAAGGAGACAAGCTGGGTGTTCAGAGAGGATGTCAAGGAGACAAGCTGGGTGTTCAGAGACGATGTAAAGGAGACAAGCTGGGTGTTCAGAGAGGATGTAAAGGTGTCCAGGCCAGGAGAAGTCCTACAGGACAAGGCTACACTTTGTCTTTGATCTCAAGTCTTGTTATTGACCAATAGGACGAAGCTGAGACCAAATGAAACGTGTGTTGTTAATAAGGTAACGTGTGTGTGTGTCTGACATGCTGTCTAACTGTGTGTTTCAGGTACATGAACATCAGCGATGAATGGGAGACTCCAGAGAAGCAGCCTTTCAAGGACTTTGTAAGTCGGTTCAGTCATGATATGATGTCATCGCATGTTCCTAGTGGCGTGTGCTTGCTGTGGCCTCATCCTGTCTAAATATAACACACTGGGTGGTGTTGTCGTAGAAAGTGTGCAGACTTCATTATTGTTTGTTTTTACTTTACTTGTGTGTGTTACCAGGGTAACATGCGTCACTGGATCGAGGATTCGGACTGCCGTGACCAGTACAGCGTCATCTACGAATCAGGAGAGAGGACAGCCATCTTTGCCAATGACGCCAAGGAGCCAATTGTAGTTGAGGAGAGAGCGGTGAGTAAACAGTCTCGGCAGGCCTATTGCAGCAGAGAGTGGATTGTTTCAAATGCTTTTGATTCTGACATCACAAGCTTCAGATACAGGGTGTTGATCTTTCTGCTGTCCTGTACATCCCTCTCTTCTTCTCTCCTTTCTGCTGTCCTGTACATCCCTCTCTTCTTCTCTCCTTTCTGCACCTGCTTCTGTCTCTCAACACCATTCTCTCCATCCCTCTTTTGAACTGTCTTGTTCTGTCTTCATCCTCTCTCCATCCCTTTCTCTCCATCCTTTACTCGTTCTCTCCATCCTCCTCTCTCGGTCCCACTCTCCACCTCTCTCCATCCCTCTCTCCGTCCCCCTCTTCTCCTCCTCTCTCCCTCCTCAGCGCTGGACGGAGACCTACGTCCGCTGGTCTCCAAGGGGGACCTACCTGGCCACCTTCCACCAGAGGGGCATTGCATTGTGGGGTGGGGAGAAGTTCAAGCAGATTCAGAGGTTCAGTCACCAGGGGGTCTCTCTCATCGACTTCTCCCCCTGCGAGAGGTAACCAATACCCCTCATCAATGAACACTATAACTGATCACTTATCCATCTTCCCCTAGCCCCTGATTTATGTAGACCTAAATCCGCTGTTCATGAACTAAGTACTTACCCACATACTCAAAGGCTCATGGGTAATCAACACACCTGTCATCCTTCATGAACTGATCCTAGTGATCAGTTCATACACATACAACACGTTGTTTCAGTCACCAGAATCACACTACCGTCACAAGAGAGACTCGAGTGTGTCCCCTGACGAAGTGCACTTAAGACACTGTTTCAGGGTGGCTGTGAGCAGCTGTGTGTGACCTCTGGGTGACCCCTGACCTCTGGCCCCTCCCCCAGATACGTGGTGACCTTCAGCCCCCTGATGGACACCAAGGAGGACCCTCAGGCCATCATCATCTGGGACATCCTGACCGGACACAAGAAGAGAGGCTTCCACTGCGAGAGCTCCGCACACTGGCCCATCTTCAAGTTAGTACACACACACTGGCCCATCTTCAAGTTAGTACACACACACACACACACACACACACACACACTGGCCCATCTTCAAGTTAGTACACACACACACACTGGCCCATCTTCAAGTTAGTACACACACACACACACACTGGCCCATCTTCATGTTAGTACACACACACACACACACTGGCCCATCTTCAAGTTAGTACACACACACACACACTGGCCCATCTTCAAGTTAGTACACACACACTGGCCCATCTTCAAGTTAGTACACACACACACCAAACTATACACACACATGCTAGTCCTTCGACACATGGATTCAGTCTTACTTATTTGACGTGGCACTGCCCCCCCCCCTCCCCCCTCAGTAGAGGCTCTAAACATGTGTGTGTGTGCGTGTGTGTGTGGCTTCAGGTGGAGTCACGACGGGAAGTTTTTCGCCAGGATGACCCAGGACACTCTAAGCATCTACGAGACTCCAGTAAGTCTGTCTCTCTCTGCCTGTCTCTCTTTGCCTGTCTCTCTCTCTCTGTGCCTGTCTCCCTCTCTCTGCCTGCCTCTCTCTCTCTGCCTGTCTCTCTCTCTGCCTGCCTCTCTCTCTGCCTCTGCGTGTGTGGCTGACACTAACATCTTCCTTGTCTCTCTCCAGTCTATGGGCCTGCTGGACAAGAAGAGTCTGAAGATCTCTGGAATCAAGTAAGTCCTGTTTCCTCAGACCCCCCTGGGTGTAGATCAGCCTGTCAGGCCCTCAGAGACCCCCTGGAGTGCAGGGACCCCCTGGAGTGCAGGGTTTTCTCACACACTCTCACTCCCTTCTCTCTCTCCCTCCCTCCCCCCTCCCTCCCCCCAGGGACTTCTCCTGGTCTCCAGGAGACAACATCATAGCGTTCTGGGTCCCGGAGGACAAGGACATCCCTGCTCGCGTGACGCTGATGCAGCTGCCGTCGCGGCAGGAGATCCGGGTGAGGAACCTGTTCAACGTGGTGGACTGCAAGCTGCACTGGCAGAGGAACGGGGACTACCTGTGTGTGAAGGTGGACCGCACACCCAAGGGAACGCAGGGGGTCGTCACCAACTTTGAGATCTTCCGCATGAGGGAGAAGCAGGTGCCGGTGGACGTGGTGGAGATGAAGGGTGGGTCTGGACCTAGACACAAACAAACACACGTAAACACAAAGATAAGATAAGATGGTAACAGAGTGGACTCCTTTCCTCGAGGGGGAACTCTGAACTTCATTTTCATCTAGTAGCAGTTTTTCTTTGTATATGATACATTTTTTATTTATTGTACATTGTACAGTTGCTGTAGTTTTTTTTAAATTTGATTTTAAACAGGTTTATTGTGTATAATGTTTTCCTCTGTGCCCATTTCCCTGGCGTGGTTGTGACCGTGCGTTCCTCCTGCAGAGAGCATCATAGCATTTGCCTGGGAGCCCAACGGCAGCAAGTTTGCCGTTCTGCACGGAGAGACGCCCCGCATCAGCGTGACCTTCTACCACGTCAAGAACAACGGCAAGATCGAGCTCATCAGTGAGTTGGCGCCTTCCTGCTGTTCTCAACACTTTACGGCACTCCGCCACGCTTTACAGTACTTTGTTTACTTATTTCAACACATCTAATTAGATGTCATTTATTAACAACTCCAACGTATCATGTGTGTGTCGCCAGAGATGTTTGACAAGCAGCAGGCCAACAGCATCTTCTGGAGTCCTCAGGGACAGTTCCTGGTGCTGGCCGGACTCAGGAGGTGAGCCTGTGTGTGTGAGCCTGTGTGTGTGAGCCTGTGTGTGTGTGTGTGAGCCTGTGTGTGTGAGCCTGTGTGTGTGTGAGCCTATGGTAACCCCTGTCCTCCCCAGCATGAACGGGGCGCTGGCCTTCGTGGACACGTCAGACTGCACCATGATGAACATAGCAGAGCACTACATGGCCTCCGACGTGGAGTGGGACCCCACCGGACGCTACCTGGTCACCTCCGTGTCCTGGTGGAGCCACAAGGTACACACACACACACTACCTGGTCACCTCCGTGTCCTGGTGGAGCCACAAGGTACACACACACATACACTACCTGGTCACCTCCGTGTCCTGGTGGAGCCACAAGGTACACACACACACACACACTACCTGGTCACCTCAGTACACACATGCTATCATACACATGCTTTCAATAATTCACTAATGCATTAATTCATACACAATAATCCAGATACACTTGCCTATTATAAGATTAATTAATGAGTTTCTCTCGTCTCCTTGTCTGCCTTACCTGTCTGTGTACGTGTGTGTGTACCTGTCTGTGTGTACCTGTGTGTGTGTGCGTGTCTGTGTGTGTAGGTGGACAACGCCTACTGGCTGTGGACGTTCCAGGGACGTCTGCTGCAGAAGAACAACAAGGACCGCTTCTGCCAGCTGCTGTGGAGGCCACGCCCCCCCACCCTGCTCAGCGCCGACGAGATCAAGGTGAGGGAGGGAGATGGGGGAGGGAGGGGATGAGGTCATTGATTACTGATCCAGTGGTGGTATTGATGCTACCCTGGGGTCTCTTTCTACAGCTGATCAAGAAGGATCTGAAGAAATACTCCAAGATCTTCGAACAGAAGGATCGTCTCAGCCAATCAAAGGCCTCCAAGGTGAGCAGGAGGGGGAGGAAGGGGAGCTGCTTGAAAACAAGCTGTTTTCTAATCTAGTCTGAGTATCCCAGCTGTAAGTAACCTGCATGTGTCTCTCTCTCTCTCTGTGTGTGTGAGTAGGAGCTGGTGGACAAGCGCAGGTCCATGATGGAGGACTACCACCGCTACAGAGAGGAGACGACACGCACCCACCAGGAGCAGAGAGAGCTACGCCTGGAGCTGAGAGGAGGTACACCTGACCCCTCACCTGTACCCCTGACCCCTCACCTGTACACCTGACCCCTCACCTCTAACCATGACCCCTGACCTCTGTATCCAGGAGTGGACACAGACGAGCTGGACAGCAACGTGGAAGACTGGGAGGAGGAGACCATCGAGTTTTTTATCAACGAAGAAATCATTCCCCTCGGAGATCTGTAGTCCCCTACGCAGGTAAGACACACACTTATACACACACTCCCTCACATACACACACACACTTTAATATCATCTACCTAAACTCACAACCATTCATAGGTAGACTAATTTGTACATTTTTGGGCTGATATTTTAAATACTCTTTCCTCCTCCTCCCCCACCTCTCTCTCTCCCCCACCTCTCTCTCTCTCCCCCACCTCTCTCTCTCCCCCACCTCTCTCTCTCCCCCACCTCTCTCTCTCTCCCCACCTCTCTCTCTCCCCCACCTCTCTCTCCCCCACCTCTCTCTCTCTCTCCCCCACCTCTCTCTCTCTCTCCCCCACCTCTCTCTCTCTCTCTCCCCCACCTCTCTCTCTCTCTCTCCCCCACCTCTCTCTCTCTCCCCCCCACCTCTCTCTCCCCCAACTCTCTCTCTCCCCACCTCTCTCTCTCCCCCACCTCTCTCTCTCTCCCCCACCTCTCTCTCTCTCCCCCACCTCTCTCTCTCTCCCCCACCTCTATCTCTCCCCCTCACCAGTTCAACCGTTTGTTTGTGGAGAGGAGAACGAAGGTGTTGATTGGAGGAGGAAGACCGCGCTTGGAATCTTGGAAGTCGCCAGAGTTCTGACATTCTACCTTTGTGACGTCATCAAAGCGTGCCTTGTCGCGTAGCGATTACAGCGAGCGAGCGAGGGAAGAAAAGAGAGGAGAGAGGGAGCAAGAGGAGAAGCATTTGAACCTTCCCCTCTCTCTCTCTCTCCCATCTCCAGACCCCTCCCTCTCTCCTTTTTTCTGGTTCTAGAAATATAACAGTCCTCCCCCCCTCCTCCCTTCTCTCCCTCCCTCCCCTCTCCTGGACTCAGTTCATACCTGCTGCCCTGGGCTGAGTGGCAGGTCTGGTCACCGTCGTCATGGCTGCGGAAACGCCCGTGGCTCCAAACGAGGGGGGTGTTGTGAGCGAATTAGCGACTGTGTTTTTTAGGATGCTGAGATGGCATTACAGCGGTTTGTATCCTCCTCCCTTTAGACTCAGAGATGTTCTACTCCTCCTCTCTCATTGGCTGGACAGCCTGGGGGCGTGTCTCCATAAAGAAATAAAAAAACATGAAAAAGGTGTAATCGTCTGTGTGGTTTTGTCAAGTTAGGTTTCATGTAGATAACTTGTGCTCGGTGACTACTACCTAGCTGTTGTTTCGGGAGGGGGGGGTTCTATGTCCTTACTCATATACAGGTTTACATTTATTTTATTTATTTCTTCTGTGTAACATTTTTTTATATTTATATTACATTTATATTTGAAAATAAATACGTTTCCCAGCCTGCTGCAGGGTCGGTTTCTGTCGCTATGGGAACAGGTGCGGTGACAACGAAACAAACTTATATTTGACAAAGATATTGAGGCAATGTGAACATTTACATAAATACAGCCATTTTGTATTGCATTTCTTATTCTATGTCACCAAAATCTATCATGGCGGACCTTATGGGTCCTTGAGGCTTTTTTGTTCCCCATGAGAAATAAGGCATGTATACCAATTTTCAGGCATTTTGGAGTAATGTGGAGCTGGGGAAACTTTGAGGACTTTTTGAGCTACTTAGCGGAGAAGAGGAAAAATAATAAGAATACTAACAAAAACAATAGGTTTCTTCCTACCGGAGGAACCCTAATGAGTATAATGAAAACACAGTAGAATGTACATTGATGCATCAAAATAAGCGAAGCCACTGACCCTGTTTGGAATATAACCCAGAATAATCTCTGTATGAATATATTACTATAAAAGTGCTGATAGCTTACACCACTGTGTATATAGTTAATGAATAACTATATCATAGTGTAATTGGGCAGTAAATTATGGTATGTGATGTGTGCACCAGAAGCAGGGCTGTTTCTATGGAGACCCATAGAAACTATACTAACCCTCCCTCCAGGAGGGTTAGTATAGTACACTATTTATTGTTATCTGTAATTTAGGAAGTTTTAGTATTAGGGTTAGTATAGTCGACTATTTATTGCTATCTGTATATTTAGGAAGTTTCACTTATTTAAGCTCAGCATAGATGTAAATTATGTTCCGTGTACTTATATGTTATGTCATGCCAGGTGCTTGCGTTGTCTTGTCTTAAGAATTTCAGTGCCCAGTCTAACCTTGTGTTGTTCTGTGTACCTGACAAATAAAAGACTTGAACTTGAACTTGAACTTGAACTTGAGGAACTACTCTACCTGGCACAGGGTCACTGAGGAGGAAGATGAGTACAACCTAAATACTACGCCGGTAGAGGGGCTCAGAGAAGGTGGTGTTGAATGTGTACAGGTGGGTCATTGTGTCAGAGGAGATGCTGTAGAAGGACAGAACGCCAGCTGGCCAGTCCAGGTAAACTCCTACTCTGCTGGGTGGTTGGAAACTGACAGGTATTAAAGTCTTTTCATGATTGTGATAGACATAGAGTCTGTCACGAAGATCCATAGGACACCGGCCCAGATACCAGGATCTGTCGTTGAATTCTGCTTTCCAGCATTTCCTCGAGATGCTTCTATACGTCACTCCTACCCGAGCTTCCACATTCTCCTCCACCTCCCAGTAATGGCGTCCAGTCAGACTACTGTCCAGTGTGAGATCACAGGCATCTATAGAACAGAGCAGAGAGGCTGGATCAGAACTGTGTGTGGATGTTCACATTTCAATCTTGTCAGTGAGTGAGAGGTTGTTTCTGTCAGATGGTCATGTGTGATTTTCAGTCAGAGGATTCTGGGATTGAATCCAGTAAGAGTGGAAGCATTACTGACTAGCAACACAGTGACGCGAGGTATTTTATGTATATTTATGTTAACGTATGTAATATATTTTTTGTAGTTTAACTGCATCTGTGTGTGTGTGAGTTAATGTCTGTGTGAGCGGGTTTGTATGTGTGTCAGTGTTTCAATGTGTCAGTATGTACTGTATGTATTACTGATGAGGAACACAGTGACGCAGTGAGAGTTTAACTGCCATTGTTTGTGTGTGTGTGTGTGAGAGAGAGTGTGTGTGTGTGTGTGTGAGAGAGTGTGTGTGTGTGTGTGTGAGAGTGTGTGTGTGTGTGTGTGTGTGAGAGAGAGTGTGTGTGTGTGTGGAAAGAGTGAGTTTCTCTGTGTGTCACTGGTTAAATCTGTCAGAATGTGAAGCTTGTGAAGACCAACTCTAACACAATATCGATCTCAATGTTGGATGTACTGATGTAAAAAATGTCTAAAAAATGACTACAAATGTACAAAACAACACTAACACTTCTTAAGCAGCTGTGGTTTCACCCAGATCTCTTCATTAGGGTCCACACTGTGGGAGACAGAGAGGAACAGACAGTGACACACACAAACAGCCGGTGTATGAAGAGTGGTCAGGAATAGAGATGATTAACAAACTAAAGGAGAATGTCAAAACACCTACAGCTTCGCTAAACAGACAACCAGAACCTCACCAAAACATCATTCTACAATAATCAACTACTCAGCATTAAACATGGCAAATTAAGAGGAATGTATCAGTGACCAACACTAACTTGAGTTTCTCCAGTCTACAGAGTGGACCAGAGAGAACTGTGTCTCCTGGGTGATTGAAGCTCAAGTCCAACTCTCTCAGACGGCGGTTTGAGCTGAGAGCTGAAGCCAGAGAAGCACAGCCTTTCTCTGTGACTCCACAGAACGACAGCCTGCAGAGAGAAGTCATCAGGACGTTACAACACTGCTGCCCTCTGCTGGTGGGTGTTGTTGACATCACTGGATACATTGTTGACAGACATACATTTACTTCTTCAACATGTTCTATGTCTCACTGTCTGGTTTCATGTGTGTCTGATCACTGACCTCAGGATCTTCAGTCTACAGTGTGGACTCTTCAGGACATCAGAGAGCAGCTTCACTCCTGAATCCTGCAGGTTGTTGTCACTCAGGTCCAACTCTCTCAGGTGACAGTTTGAGCTGAGCGCTGAAGACAACTTTCTACAACTGTCCTCCTTCAGGTAACACCTGTTCAACCTGAATCAGACATGAGGAAACACATGACAACATGAAGATTTACTAGTTGACAGGACTGATAATACAATGATATATTCAAAAAAGTTCAAATGCATCTATAGTCAAAAGTATTTTCAATGACCGTGTTACCATAACATGATCATGTTCATTATAACATCCTCTGCCTGTGACAGTCTATGTCCATCAATGTTTACTGGGTTATTTTAATATGAAGACTCCTCTACAGGTACTGACCTCAGTGTCTGCAGTTTACAGTGTGGACCTCTCAGGGCAGCAAGGACAACACTCATGTTATCATGATCATAAGGAGACACTCTAATCACCTCCAGCTCTCTCAGAGGACAGCCTGGTGACTGGAGGGAGGAGGCCAGCGATACACAGTCCTCAGGTCTGAGCGGCATGCCAGCCAGTCTGTAGAAACACAACATTCATGAGCTGCAGTGTGGTCAAATCAAATGTATGTGTATAGCCCTTTTTACACGCAAGCATGTCACAGAGGGCTTCACATACGCCCATAGAACTTCCCCTCAACCAACCTAAACCTCAAGGAAGACAAGGAAAAACTCCCAGAAAAACTCCCAACGGGAGAATAAATGGAAGAAACCTTGGGAGGAGCAATTCAGAGAGGGATCCCCTCCTCCAGAGACGGTTGGTGAGAGAGAGGAGCAGAACACAGGCTAAACATAGTCATACAGTGTCAATGGGTTTTGAAACACCAAAATCCATTGTTCGGCTTTATAGACGTAGATAGACGTTATACACACGTTATAGACGTGTGGTGAAGTGGTTAAGACTGTTGACTGGAGGTATCTTGGCAGCCAGGATTCACATCCCATCTACTCCTCTGTCATACCTCTGTGTTTCTCCTGATACATAAAGATGATAGTGTAAGGGGCCCCATTATCGTCCACAACCGTTTCTTCCGTTAATTTCTTAAAGAAGATATGCAGCAGCAACGAAAGAAAGTAACTCATCGATATGTACACATCTTATATTGCTGCACACCAAATTACAGCTTCTTACTTTGAGATGGGACCCCTTACGCTACTCCTTATGTGTTTACAGATCATTTAGTAGTTTTACACTACTTTGATAAAGCATATGTAATCCATAGTCAGTCAGTGATGCACTGCATGTAAGGTGTGTTTAAAGATACACTGATTTACTCTGCTGAGTTGATTTTTTGCCTTTTCAATGGTTGCTATGGTAAACTGGCTATTATTATTGTGTATAGTGGTAGACTTATATAAATTCAAACAACCTCCCCATCTCTCCTATCTTCTGTGTCCTATACTGTATCTGAAGGACTGTGAGTGGTCTGTAAAACAACTGAACTAAAATATACTGCTTCATAACTGGCTCTATGTTAAACTAACCAACTGTCCAACAATGTGTTCATGTTTGTGTTGTCATCATGTGAAGACTCCTCTACAGGTACTGACCTCAGTGTCTCCAGTTTACAGTGTGGACCTCTCAGGGCAGCAAAGACAACACTCAGGTCATAAATTTGAAAACGTAAATTCTCCAGGTGCAGCTCTCTCAGAGGACAGTCTGGTGACCGGAGGGAGGAGGCCAGTAATGGATAGTCCATTGTTCTGAGATACATGTCAGTCAGTCTGTAGAAACACAACATTCATGAACTGCAGTGTGATGAAGTGGTTAAGACTGTTGACTGGAGGTATCTTGGCAGCCAGGATTCACATCCCATCTACTCCTCTGTCATACCTCTGTGTTTCTCCTGATACATAAAGATAATATTCCTGTTGTTACAGATCATTTTGTAGTGTTTACTCTACTTTGATAAAGTGTATGTAATCCATACAGACAGTGATGTACTAAATGTAAAGTGTGTTTAGAGATACACTGATTCATTCTGCCAAGTTCAATGTTGGCTTTTGAATGGTTACTATGGTAACCCAGCTAATAGTAACTATGAGTGGTAGACTTATATAAATGCAAACAACCTCCCCAAAACAACTGAACTAAAATATACTGCTTCATAAATGGCTCTCAGGGTGACTATGTCAAACTAACCAACTGTCCAACAATGTGTTCATGTTTGTGTTGTCATCATGTGAAGACTCCTCTACAGGTACTGACCTCAGTGTCTCCAGTTTAGACCGTGGACTTCTCAAGACAGCATAATCCTCATCTTTACAGTATTGCGCTAAAACCCTGTTCAGGTGCAGCTCTCTCAGAGGACAGTCTGGTGACCGGAGGGAGGAGACCAGTGATACATTGTCCTCATCTCTGAGATCCATGTCAGTCAGTCTGTAGAAACACAACATTCATGAGCTGCAGTGTGGTGAAGACCCTCTACTGAACCCCCTGCAGTTTGCCTACAGAGCCAACAGGTCTGTGGACGATGCAGTTAACATGGCCCTCCACTTCACCCTACAGCACCTGGACTCCCCAGCATCCTATGCCAGGATCCTGTTTGTGGACTTCAGCTCTGCCTTCAATACCATCATCCCCGCCCTGCTTCAGGACAAGCTCTCCCAGCTGAACGTGCCTGATTCCACCTGCAGGTGGATCACAGACTTCCTGTCTGACAGGAAGCAGTGCGTTAAGCTGGGAACACAAGTCTCTGACTCCCGGTCCACCAGCACCGGATCACCTCAGGGCTGCGTCCTTTCTCCTCTGCTCTTCTCCCTGTACACCAACAGCTGCACCTCCAGTCATCCGTCCGTCAAACTCCTGAAGTTTGCGGACGACACCACCCTTATTGGGCTCATCTCTGGTGGAGACGAGTCTGATTATAGGTGGGAAGCGGCCAACCTGGTGACCTGGTGCAGCCAGAACAACTTAGAGCTCAATGCTCTTAAGACAGTGGAGATGGTTGTGGACTTCAGGAAGAACACAGCCCCACTCACCCCCATCACCCTGTGTGACTCCCCAGTCAACACTGTGGAGTCCTTCCGCTTCCTGGGCACTATCCTCTCCCAGGACCTCAAGTGGGAACTGAACATCAGCTCCCTCATCAAGAAGCACAACAGAGGATGTACTTCCTTCGGCAGCTGAAGAAGTTCAACCTGCCAAAGACAATGATGGTGCACTTCTACTCAGCCATCATTGAGTCCATCCTCACCTCCTCCATCACCGTCTGGTACGCTGCTGCCACTGCCAAGGACAAGAGCAGGCTGCAGTGTATCATCCGCACTGCTGAGAAGGTGATTGGCTACAATCTACCTACCCTCGAGGACCTGCACTCCTCGAGGACCCTGAGGCGAGCGAGAAAGATTGTGGCCGACTCCTCCCACCCTGGACACTCCCTGTTCCAGCTACTCCCCTCCGGCAGAAGGCTGCGGTCCATCAAGACCAATACCTCACGCCACAATAACAGTTTCTTCCCTTCCGCTGTTGGCCTCTTCAACAAGGCCAAGGGACCACACTGACAATTGACTTCCTGCTAAAACACTGCTCTTGCACTGCATTGCAAAATTGTATCTTGTACATTTGTATTTTTTGTAATATTTGTATTTTTATATTGTAAATTTGGCAACTTATTTTTTTAGCTTTTATTGTATATCTTTATTTTTATTGTATATCTTATTTAATTATAATTCCACTTAGTACTGCTAGTTTATGTACCCTTAGTATAGATAGTCCACATATTTAAATTTTAGGTCCCTATATGTTTATTGTATGCACCTTCCTGCCAAAGCAAATTCCTTGTCTGTGCAAACTTTCATGGCGAATAAATCCCATTCTGATTCTGATTCTGAAGTGATTAAGACTGTTGACTGGAGGTCTCTTGGCAGCCAGGATTCACATCCCATTCAGGGTTCCTACAACTCCACAAACATCAAATTAAAAAATATAATGATTGTAATATTAATGTTGTTCACTCCTTTGACTAAACTTACTAGATAAAACCACATGCAAATTATAAATCACATTGAATGGAAAACGGAGCGACTTTGTCCATCATGGTCAGAGGTGTCCGTTAGCAGCTGTAGCGGCTGTTAGCAAGAGCACGAGAAGCTCCGTTCCCGCTGCCCGCGGAACTAAACAATGTTGTACCGGAACACCAGCTGGCGGCTGCTCAGAAGACTGTGGTACTAGCTAGCCTTAAGTCTATGCTTACAACCGATCTGAACAAAACGGTAGCCAAGGATCACGAAACCGTCCTCTTTGAGAAGTTCAGTGGTGACGAAGCATATTGTACAGACAAACCCAATGGAAAATTATAATTACAATTAAATTATTGAAATATAATTATAAAATAATCCAGAGATAATTGCAAACGGAGCAACTGAAGTCCTCGGCTCTTTCTCAATAGCTGTAATATTCACCACGATTATTGAGGAATATGTACTTCTTTGTCTGCTCTGAAATCTCCCTCAACTTCACCACAGACGATGTGCCAGATACAATGCGAATCATTACAATAATCTTTTAGAAGCAAAAACTACTTAGTCATATTAAACTCTCCCTCTTCCCGCCTCTACTGTACGTAGCCCTGCTCTCCCATTGGTCCACATAACCTGACACTGAAAAGCGGCTCCCAAAGCCATCCACACGATTCACACACACACACAACGCAATGAAACCCCTAATGAAAAAATAAATAAATATATGGTTTCCTCTACACTCATATCAGTGTAGTTCACAATCTAAATTAATTACAAAACATACAGGATGTATTTTAATAGTTTTAACATTAATAGGATTCTTCGCCTGTTTCCTATAGTATTTTGACAATGTTTAAAGTGATTGGGCCAAGTTAGATTTAATTACCAGTGTAAAACAAAAACAAAATATGAGTCAGATCAACATATGTGATGCATTGCATGCAAGTTTAAGATAAATACTTACACAGCTTTTCTGCATTTCCTCAGTGCTGGTATCAGTCTGATCCGTCCCTTATGACATATGTTTGTATTTCCTCTGGTCCATCTCATCCAGCTCACCTTGTGACATCAGAAGTGCATGAGCCAGCGCTGAGCAGTGATCCCCTGAGAGAGCATCTTCATCACGATCTGGTGACATGAGGAACTGGTGAATGTCCTCATGTACTGAACTGTCTATCATCTCAGTCAAGCAGAGGAAGAGGTTGACGTGCCTCTCTGGTGAGATATTCTCTACGTCTGGCTTCCTGAGGTATTTCCTCATCTCCTCAACAGTCTCTGAGCTGTTCTCTGTCTGTGGCAGAAGGCCTTGTAAGAGAGTCTGGTTGGACTCCAGTGAGATGCCAAGAAGGAAGCGGAGGAA
Source organism: Thaleichthys pacificus (assembly GCA_023658055.1). Taxonomy (NCBI): domain Eukaryota; kingdom Metazoa; phylum Chordata; class Actinopteri; order Osmeriformes; family Osmeridae; genus Thaleichthys; species Thaleichthys pacificus. Next base: position 11,357,583 of record CM042860.1, read on the forward strand.
CAGGTCCAGGTGTCCATTCTTACTCTGCAGAGCTTTATCCACGACTCTCTTCAGCAACTCATGCAGGGGCTGCTCTGCAGACACGTTCTCCAGGAAGGACTTCAGCGCACTGATGTTCTTGGTGACACAGCAGTAGAACACATAGAGAGCAGCGAGGAACTCCTGAAAGCTCAGGTGCACAAAGCAGTACATCTTCTTTTCATAAAGAACATTTTCTTTCTTCAGGAATTCTGTGCACAGTCCACATTTCACTGTAGCTTCATCAACATCAATCCCACATTTTGTCAGGTCTTCCTCTGGGAATTCGAGATGTCCCTTTTCAAGCTCTTGAAACGCCAGCTTGGCCAGTTTCAAAATGAAATCTTCACTTGATGCTAGAATTCTCTTTTTATCTTTCTCTTTCTTCCCATGGTATTTTGCATTTGCCATTCCTGTTTGAATAATCAGGAAGTGGATGTACATCTCAGTCAGAGTTGTAGGGATCTTCTCTGTCTCGTTTTTCATCATGTCTTCTAGGACCTTGGAAGTGATCCTACACATGATAGGAATGTAACACATGGTGTAAAGGCTCCTGTTTGTCTTGACGTATGATAGCATTTTGTTGGCCAGTTTCTCATTATTTTTTATACTCTTCCTGAAGTATTCATCCTTCTGTTTGTCTGTGAAGCCACGAATTTCTGTTATCTTGTCCAAATAGCTACGATCAATCTGACTGGCTGCTGCAGGTCGGGAGGTTATCCAGAGGAGAGCAGAGGGAAGCAGATTCTTCTTCATGATGTTGGTCAGCAGAACATCAACTGGACACTCCTTCGTGACATCAGACACTCTCTCATTGTTTTGGAAATCCAGAGGACATTTGCTTTCATCCATCCCATCCAAGATGAACAGAACTTTGTGGTTCTTAAACATCTGCACGTCTTTTATCTCTTCAAGCTCTGGATGAAATTCCTTCAAAAGACCATGAAGACTGAAGTCACTCTTGATCAAATTCAGCTCTCGGAATGGAAGTACGAAGATGAAATCTATATCCTGATTGGCCACCCCCTCTGCCCAGTCTTTGATTAACTTCTGAGCGGAGATGGTTTTTCCGATGCCAGCGATGCCCTTCGTTATCACAGCTTTGATCTCTCCTTCTTCATCATCATTTTGTTTGAAGATGTCATTACAGCGGATCGTCCTTCCAGACGGTGGTTTGCCCATGGATTGTTGTTGGATGTGCATGAGCTCATGTTGTTTATCAACCTCTTCATTTCCTGCCTCAGTGATGTAGAGCTCTGTGTAGATGCTGTTGAGGAGAGTTTTCTCATCTTCTGTGGTTCCTTCTAAGATGTGTCTGAACCGCTTTTCCAAACTCTTTTGAAGTTTCTCTTTAACTCTGAGCATGACTGCTAGGAAAAGTAGAAGCACACATTAACATAGACTCAGTTTATTACCAAAACAATACTTTATATACAGTGTATTTAACAATGGATTAATTCATGTAAAAATGTTGTTGGCTAAGGATACGTTAATGTGCTTCCTGTAATACGTGCAGGATGTGGTCTGGGTCTCTCCACACTGCACACTACTCACTGCAGAATAAGACAGAGGGAAAAAGATAGAGGAGGGGGAAGGAGAGGGGAGAAGGGGAGAGATGGAGGAGGAGGAAGGAGAGATGGAGGAGGGGGAAGGAGAGGGGGAGAAGGGGAGAGATGGAGGAGGAGGAAGGAGAGGGGGAGAAGGGGAGAGATGGAGGAGGAGGAAGGAGAGGGGGAGAAGGGGAGAGATGGAGGAGGAGGAAGGAGAGGGGGAGGAAGGGGAAGGAGAGGGGGAGAAGGGGAGAGATCGAGGAGGAGGAAGGAGAGGGGGAGAGATGGAGGAGGAGGAAGGAGAGGGGGAGAAGGGGAGAGATGGAGGAGGAGGAAGGAGAGGTGGAGGAGGGGGAAGGAGAGATATGGGGAGAAAGGAAAGAGTGAAAAATGGAAGACAGTAAACGAGGAAGAGATGAGGGAAGGATGTATCAAGATGAGGAGAATGAGAAACAGTGACTGTCAGCACTTCTACTGCACTTGATTAGTAACATACATCAATAAATATACAAATCATATATAGAATTACATCTGAGTTATTAAGTTATTATAATGTTATCCCAGAGTCTCAGCTGTTTCCATAGTCATCTTACCCTGGTGGTGTTGCACTGCCTTGTGGGTCCTGGGATATGCCCTCTACAAACATAATGAAGACAAGAAGATTTAAACACAGAAGTGAGTGTGACTTGGTAGCAGCCTGGAATCACAGAGGTGCAAATTTTCGGACCTAAAAAATACAAAAATAGTTGATCCAATCTGACCTTAGACTTAAACGGCAAAGTCTCTCAAAGCCAGCTGGTAAAACATCTAGGAGTCACAATTGACCCAGAACTTCCGTTTGAGTACCATATTAAGCAAATTACCAGAACTGCATTTTTCCATCTACGTAACAGAGCCAAAATACGAAAATTCCTCTCAAAGGATGATGTTAAAAAACGAATACATGCATTTGTTACGTCCCGATTGGACTACTGCAATGTGTTGTTCTCTGGCCTCCCAATCACCTACTTAAAAAATGTACAGCGGGTGCAAAATTCTGCTGCTAGACTATTGACTAGATCAGAAAGTATGATCACATGACTCTCGTCTCTTTACACCGGCTCATAGGGAGCCGGCTGCGCCGATCTCAGTCCCCAGCCCTGTGGCTACCTCTGCTTATACTGACATTTACCAACTGACCCAAGTTGAACACTGGATTTTGGTGTTTAGTTTGGTTGAGGGGCAGTTCTGGGCGTATGTGAAGCCCTCTGTGACATGCTTGCGTGTAAAAAGGGCTATACAAATACATTTAGATTTGAATCATCCATACTCTAAACAGACATTGCACCAATGAGGTGTGGTGATCAGGTGGACTCAGTGAAGATATGCCTAGGTTCACCTTTACTTTGCTGAGCATTCCCTGTGAGTAGATTGATACATAGAGAGAAGAGTTTTCTGTACATTTCACATTGCTTAACATGTTTCATTGTTAGAAGATTAGACACACAGCAGATGTTAGCAGAGCTTACCCAGGTCCTGGACCAAATAAGGTTCGTTCTTCTGGAGGATCCTGTAGAAGGCTGATTTGACCGTCCCTGAGGTTAAGGCCTCATACAGCTCCCTCATCTGGTCCTGTCTGGGCCAGGTGTCTTTGATCTTGGAGTGGCGCTCCTGATGGATCATCTTCTTCTCGAGCAGGGCATCTGCTATGGGCATCACCATGGTAACCTTCTGTATGAGAGAAGACCTGTGTCCGTCCACAAACTCTGCTTCTGGAGACAATATACATCAGAGAGAGAGAGAGAGAGAGAGAGAGAGAGAGAGAGAGAGAGAGAGAGAGAGAGAGAGAGAGAGAGAGAGAGAATAGAAAATAAGCATCTGCAACAACTACAAATACTACATACTAGATTTCTGTGAGGTGAAAAACAGAAAATATTAATAACATTATATTTCCTGTCAGAGATGGAAAGCAGAAGAACTTAATATTCTGGTAAATGTACGTGTGTCCGGAGTTACATCTTATAGTATAAATTCAGTCTCACCTCTGTCTTCACCCCTCCTCTCCATCTTAGAGCCAATCTGTCTATCATGAGAGGGGTACAGTCTGAGAAGAGGAAACAAAATGAGAAAGTATTGTGCATCTTGAGCATTGTGCTCTCTTTCTCTCTCTCTCTCTTTTTCTAGTGGGTCACTCTGAGCCGCCCCTAAACAAAAAAAGCCCAAAAAAAAGAGAATGGAAGTCGATAGCAGTGTCGCAACTTTCTTTTTCTATGGCTCTGTACAGAATAAGTTGTAGAACTTAATGTAATCACAAATATTGTAAAAGTATTCTTCTTCCTAGAATGAGAACCCATTTTTACATCCTATGTGAAATTAAATGTTGTATTACGCTGGAGCAGTCCTGGATAATAGTAGGTAAATAAAATGGGGCCTACCACTTTTCTGTATTTCCGGTCTACTAAGTCTTTTTTATCGTAAATAATCGAGTCTGTAAACCTTCGTCTCCCGTGAAACATGGATTGTTTTACTGACTGAATTGCAATGTTTATGAAGTAAATGATAGCGTTTTTAACAAGAAAATTAGGAAGACAGGACTAATACTGAATTGAACCAGAAAGAAGGAAGTCGGTTACCAAATCTGACTGGAAATTGTTGACCGATTTCACTACAACGTTCAAATCACGAAGGTGTTTTGATTATCGACCTACCTGTTTTAGAGAGGAGACGGAGACAGATGGACTACTTTTAAATCTCGAATAAACTAACGATCGATTGTGTCGGCAATATTTATAGTCTAGGAGCTAGTTAAAAACTTTCATCCACTTTCCACAGTCTTTCGGCTTACTTCCGCCTTAGACTTTAACCCTTACGTAGACAACTGTCATGCTGTAATTAGGCAAAAGGTTCTGGTATGTGTGTGATGTTCTGATTTGTGTGTGTGAGTGTTACTCTCGACCACACTCCATCATGTCACACAGGTGTGTTGGAACAGGACTGGGACTGTTTCCATGGAGAAACAAAAAAACTACATAAATCCCTTATATACTGAGAGACTTTATGGTTTCTGTGTGGTATTACCGAATAACGTCATAATATTTCAACCTAACACTCGTTGACTATGTTTGGGACTGTTGGACCTGTTGAAATAAAGCAAACCACTGAGTCTTTTGACAAGACATCTCGCGAGGGTTTGTATTTGGAGTTCTCTCGCCTCCAGTGGCTCCGTTGCTGCTCAGCTCTCATAAACTGTCTCATCCACCGACCGGACGCCCAGTAACCCACTCTGCGAGACACCGGGATGGTATAGGAGCAGCGGGAGGCATGGTACCTCTTCTAAAGGTAAACCGGTAGACTTTCGCGTTCAGTCAACATTTGTGAAGGCTCCAATTAACGGTTTTGGTAGGACACTAACCGTTAATTAACGGGATAAACTGTTAATCAGTGTCTCTTGACAGCTAACCGTTGCCGTGATGCCATATATTTCAGACGAGTTGAGATAGCCTGTCTGTCGGATGAAACGGGAAAACAGTAGAAACGGGAGACGAGTAGACGTGTCTCAAGCAGGAGTGACAGTAACTTGGCAGGATAAGGCTGCAGGAAAGCGCAGTGGAAAGTGGTGGAGTCAGAGTGTGTGTGTGTGTGTGTGTGTGTGTGTGTGTGTGTGTGTGTGTGTGTGTGTGTGTGTGTGTGTGTGTGTGTGTGTGTGTGTGTGTGAGTGTGTGTGTGTGTGTGTGTGTGAGAGAGAGAGAGTTTCTGTCTGTCCATTCCCTAGTGAAAGGGCAACATTGTACAGGGCTTGTAGTCTACTGTATAAATTAGGTTCATTTTCAGAGAAGGGGGTTAGAGGATGAGGTGAGCGGGAGAGAGAGAGAGAGAGAGAGAGAGAGAGAGAGAGAGAGAGAGAGAGAGAGAGAGAGAGAGAGAGAGAGAGGCAGTTCCTTGTGGACGCGTTTCAGGATCAGTCTGTCTACAGCACTTGCAGACCAAGCCGGAAGCACACCAACTCGGATGAACAGCTCAATCACATTTAGGATACTTTTTATCCATTTAGCAGACGCATAGGTAATCAAAATACAAAATGTGCATATAAAAGTTAAGATCAAGGAGCGGAAGTATAGGCGTCGTTGTAACGGTGGTCAGTAGGCTATCAAATAACTGGAAAACACGCCGTAAACATAACCTCAAAATACCAACTCCTGCGTTAAACGAACACCAAAGATAACATTCATTATGACTAAACCCTTGGATAAAAATAAAAAAAGTCGTTAAAAAAGGATGATTGTTGTGAAAGAATGCGTCTAATTGTTATGAAGAGGTTCTTGCCGCCTAATTATTTTGTTGACGATATGGAACTTGACGGTGATTTTGTGATCCGTGGGTAGACTTTTGGTCGCGAGGTGGCTGGGTTCGAGAAACGTTTTTTGCAGTGCACGGTTCTGAAGTCGCACCCTCGCGCCAGGAACACCACAGCGCGGAACAACAACCGGCTCCATTCCCTCGGGACGGAGCTGCCGTTTGTTCGCAGCTCAGTGCGAACCGAAGTACGAACATTCCCACGGTGCCGTTATCTCGTGTCTTTCTTTTCGGTGGTCAGATCCATTGGGGAATAAAGGCTTGAATTACTAATGTTTAGAAACCCGGTTGGACGAAGAAAGATGTGTTTGTCCTTAATTATGTGGTTTAGGTTCACATCTCAAGTCCTATACTTACAGCTTACCAAAGTGAATAATAATCATTCACATGATTGTTACGTTGAATTAACTGTATTGAATCACTCCATCTTAGGAAACAACAAAGTCTGCAGCCTGGAAAATAGGCTTTTTTCCCGTCCTTTTGTTTGCATCACAAAGAAGAGAACCTTGTATTTGATAAATTCCACAAATTCTCATACTGTAGTCCAGTCCAGACTCCTGGGTGTGGAACAAACAGTGATGAACTCCAACAGTTCCAACACTTTCTGTGCTGTTTTGTTCACCCTGTATTTATTTACTGTGACCATCTCACTTCCTGTTTCTCCCAGGACTGGTTGCCGGCCAGGAAGTGTCTCCGGGCATGAGGCAGCGTTGCCATGGAGCTCAGATAGACCCGCCCTCTTTCCGGTTTGTTTGTTGGTGTTCCGGTAACCATGGGAACGTGGCGGCAGGTGCGTGCTGCCTTCCTGATTGGCTCCCTCTTCATGATCCTGCTCATCATCTTATACTGGGACGACGTGAGCGCGCTCAACCTGTACGACCCTCTGCACGACCTTTACACCCGCCGTGACCCCTGGTTGACCTCGACGCAGACCTCCAGCCCCCCCCCCTCCCCCGGCCCATCCCTCACCCCTCCCTTCTCACTCTTCTGGGGGAGCTTGGCTGCCCTGGGGAGGCTGTTTTCCTCCCTGCCCCCCTCCAGGGGGGATCAGACTGGGGTTGACCCCATTCTTGGGGAGGGGGCGGATCCAGGAAGCCACTCCCACCCTCCCCTTGCCCTCATCACTCCCGCTGGGCAGAGGAGAGGCAAAGAAGAAGGGAAACAGAGGATGAAAGCAGAGGAGAGGGAGGCGGGGGAGGAGAGGAGGAGAGGAGAGGAGGAGAGGGAGGTGGGGGAGGAGAGGAGGAGAAAAGAGGAGGAGGGGAGGCAGAAGGAGAGGAGGAGGCGGATCAGGGGTGTGTGTTCTGGAGGCGGTTCTGTGGAGTTCCCAGGGCGGACTCGGACCTTTAACCAGATCCCCAACACCGAGCTGGATCACCTGATTGTGGACGACAAACACAAGGTCATCTACTGCTACGTACCCAAGGTAGGACTGTGTGTGTGTGTCTCTCCTCAACCCACCTCCTCTCTCTCTTTCCTAAGGTGACCTGTGTGTGTGGTCGTTCCTCAAGGTGGCGTGCACCAACTGGAAACGCGTGATGGTCGTCCTCTCCCAGGGTCTCCTAGCAACGGACGGACAACCCTACGCCGACCCCCAGGCGGTGCCCTCAGACCTCGTCCACAACTCCACCCTCCACCTGACTTTCGCCAAGTTCTGGCGTCGCTACGGCCGCCTCTCACGCCACCTCATGTCCGTCAAGCTCCAGAGCTACACCAAGTTCCTGTTCGTGCGAGATCCCTTCGTCCGGCTCATCTCAGCCTTCCGGAACAAACTCGCCCAGCCCAACCAGGACTTCTACCGTCAGTTCGGCGCCGTCATGCTGCGTCGCTACGGCGACGGGGGGGCGGAGCTCCCGGAGACGGCGGCAGAGGCGTTCTCGGCGGGGCTTCGTCCCTCCTTCACGGCGTTCATCCGTTACCTGCTGGACCCGGAGACAGAGAGGGAGGAGGAGTTTAACGAGCACTGGCGTCAGGTGTACCGGCTCTGCCACCCCTGCCAGGTACGCTAAAGATGCTATCATGCTGATGCTAATACTGATGCTATCATGCTAATACTGATGCTATCCTGCTAATGCTAACATGGCCACTCCTGCCAGGTACGCTAAAGATGCTATCATGCTGATGCTAATATTGATGCTATCATGCTAATACTGATGCTGATGCCCCTGCCAGGTACCCTAACATGGCTAACACTAACATGGCTAACACTAACATGGCTAACACTATCATGGCTAACACTAACATGGCTAACACTATCATGGCTAACACTATCATGGCTAACACTAACATGGCTAACACTAACATGGCTAACACTATCATGGCTAACATTATCATGGCTAACATTATCATGGCTTATACTAACATGGCTAACACTATTATGGCTAACACTATCATGGCTAACATCCCAGTGTGTTTCTGGGCGTGCAGGTGAACTACGACTTTGTGGGTCGTTTGGAGGATCTGGAGCGTGACGCTGACCAGCTGCTGAGGATTCTGGGAGTGGACCGCCTGATCCGCTTCCCGCCTAGCAACAGGAACCGCACGGCGACCAGCTGGGAGCGTGATTGGTTCGCTGGGGTTCCGCTGGATCTGCGGAGGAAGCTGTATGAGCTCTATGAACCCGACTTCAAACTGTTCGGTTACCCCAAACCCCAGGATCTGTTACACCTGTAACCACACGCTGTTACACCTGTTACCTACACACCTCAAACACACCTGTTGCCATGGTTGCGTGTTGCCCCTGGTTACACAGGCAGTAGCAACACTGGTGGTGCCTTGAAACCCACAGACCTCAGACCACTCTGAGGACACTCAAGAGGGGTGTGTGTGTGCGTGTGTGTGTTGCAGAGGGACTTCATTCAGGAACATACTAGGGTCTCCTGAACTGTTTTGTAAAGGGAAGAACATTGTGTAAAAAAAAATCTCCCAAAAAGTTAACTTTTTAAATACTTTTTAAAATTAATAAATCTAACTAGTTTTGATATGGCCAAACAGACTGGCACGGCTATATTTTGTGCTACTCTGTTTTTACTGTGTACTAATGTGTTTGTTTAATTTCATGTGAGTTCTGTTTCCTATTCTGTCGCCCTCCATTCTCTTGCACATAAAGCATCACTTGTTGCGTGTGCTCAATGCTGTTGTTCCACGTGGGCCAAAATCACATCGAGGTCTTTCTCAAACCAACCCTTTTTTTTAGCCCCGCCCTTAGTGTTCTCGCCACGTGTTGGCTGAACCACCTGTCAATCAAACACTCGTTGGCAGTCCTCTCCACTCTTTGACAGTAAGCTTTTTTTCTCACAGCTGACGTCAGAAGTTCCGTCCCAACACGGAAATATGCAAGAATATTCGTTGCGTTATTACCATGTTTCCCCTTTTATTACCGAAGATGTTACTGTCAACACGAGCCGTTGAGTCAATGTGTAGAAGACAAAAAAGTTGTTTTTAGCAGTTAACGTTCGGACAGATGGACGCACGCGCTGGAATTCTGGAGATAGTTCGACCTCTGTTGATAGTTTTATACCCTGGAGAAGCACTGTAATTTATTCATAAGAAATATCAAAGAAGGGGTCTCTGTGATCATGAGGATATTGGGACGTCTTCTAGCGTCGCTTCTGTTCCTATCATTGGGAGGGAACCAGATTCAGGTAAACGAGCGTCTTGTTGTTGTTGACGGTGTCTATTTATGCGCCGAGAATCTAAAGTGTCTGTGGGGCGATAAAACATACTGCGCGTGTGTGCTGAACGGAGTGCCTGGTCTATTTTCGGGGCCCCTACGGAGGGTGGGCGAGGGCGAACCGAACCGTAGGACACACATTTAAGTGCGCGCACTGACGGGAGAATATTGTAGAGACAGAGTGACAGAGACGCACTAGTTGTTTGATAATATAAAGTTGCTATATAGAATTGAAATGGCTTAAAGAGCAAACACGAGCGTGTTTATGTATGTGTGTGTGTATCTATGTGTGTGTGTATCTATGTGTGTGTATGTATGTATGTGTGTGTGTAAGTGTGTGTGAGTGTGTATGTGTGTGTGTGTGTGTTTGCTAAAGCACCACCTGCAGCCTGATCCTTCTGTACTAGGATGTGATGCAAGAGAGTAAATATGGGAGTGGTGCAGATATTAAACACACACACATATATACTTTCACACAAACACACACACACATATATACTTTCACACAAACACACACACACAGTCACTCATGGTCAGGGGAGGACATAAGGACATCCTGCTAAAAGAAGAACATTCAGCATCGTTTTGGGTGATCGTACGCTCACACACTCATATATATACACATGCAGAGATAAACACACACACACAGATATACACACATGCACAAATATCCACACACACATGTTAAACTCATTGTCGCATGCAGGCTATTTTCAACTGACACTTAATATGTAGGCTGCCATCGGACACACACACACAGATACACACACACACACACACACCCACAAGAAGTGTTTTTAAATCTTCTCATAGAACTTTACTCTCTCCTTTCCGTTCCTCTCTCCTCCCCCTCCCCTCTCCTCCCTCTCCCCTCTCCTCTCCTCTCCTCCCCCACCCTGTCCCCCCCCCTCTCCTCCCCTCCCTCCTCCCCTCTCCTCCCCCCTACCCTCTCCTTCCCCCTCCCCTCTCCTCCCTCCCCTCCCCTCTCCTCCCCCTCCCCTCTCCTCCCCCTCCCTCCCCAGGTAGGAGGGGTCAGCACAGTCACCCTACCTGAGTCTCTGCTGTTCGTCTCTACTCTGGACGGGAGTCTACACGCTGTCAGCAAGCAGTCAGGGGACATCAAATGGACCCTTAAAGAAGGTCACTAAACACACACACATACTACACATGCACACACACATGCACACACATGCAAACAAACACAAATACAGACACACACACAAGACACACGTAGTTTGACATCATTTATTGAAGCTCTGTTCCTTTTTCTCTTAAGATCCTATAATACAGGTTCCTGTTTACCTGACTGAGTAAGTCTCCCTGTAACACACACTCACATACACATTCACACAGCTCTCCGAGCAGCTCTCAGTGACGTGGTGTGTCTCTCAGACCAGGGTTCCTCCCAGACCCCAGTGATGGCAGCCTGTACGTGCTGGGAGGGAAGCACAAGGAGGGCCTGATGGTGAGGAACACTGTGTGTGTGTGAGCGTGTGTGTGAGCGTGTGAGCGTGTGTGTGAGCGTGTGAGCGTGTGTGTGAGCGTGTGAGCGTGTGTGTGAGCGTGTGAGTGTGTGTGTGTGAGCGTGTGTGTGTGAGCGTGTGTGTGTGAGCGTGTGTGGTAACAGTATGTGTGGTAACAGTGTGTGTTGTACGTTACATGTTTGTGTGTGTGTGGTAACAGTGTGTGTGTTCTGCTTCCAGAAACTCCCGTTCACCATCCCAGAGCTGGTCCAGTCTGCTCCCTGTAGGAGCTCTGATGGCATCCTGTACACTGGTGAGACCTGGAGGGGTGTGTCTGTGTTCTGCTGGTGAGACCTGGTGTTTTCATTCAATTGGATAATTCAACTTGGTAAATAATGTTGTGTGTGTGTGTGTGTGAGAGCAGGTAAGAAGCAGGATGCCTGGTTTGTGCTGGACCCCCAGACAGGAGAGAAGCAGACCAGCCTGACCGCCTCCTCCTCCTCCGACTCCATCTGTCCCAACACTCCTCTGCTCTACATAGGACGCACCGGTACACACACACACACACACTCACACACAAACACCCATACACTCACACACAAACTCACACACACTCGCACACAAACACACACTCACACATACACTCAGAAATATGTGTGTGTTCCCCAGAGTATATGATCACCATGTACGACACCAAGACCAGAGAGCTGAGATGGAACGCCACCTACAACGACTACTCTGCTCCGCCCTACGACGAGAAGCTGGACTACAGTAGGACACACACACACACTCGCAAACACACACTCACAAACACACACACACATTCCGTCCCCCTGCTTTATTCCCCCCCCCCCCCTCTCCCAGAGATGGCCCACCTGGTCTCCAGTGGTGACGGTCTCCTGGTGACGGTGGACCGGGAGTCAGGTGATGTGCTGTGGAGTCACGACTACGGCTCCCCGGTGATGGGCGTGTACTTGTACGCCAGCGACACCCTCCGCCACGCCCCGCACCTGTCCGTCGCCACGGAGACGCTGCGCTACCTCACCTTCTCCTCTGCCAGCGACACACACTCCATCAAGTGGAGCTACCAGTTCGTCAAGGAGCAGCTCAGCGCGCACACACAGCTGGTGTACGTACACACACACACACACACACAACCATGTACACGCACACACACAACCATGTACACGCACACACGTGTGTGTGTTCTAACAGTCATGGTGTGTTCTGCAGCCCCACCCTCTACGTAGGGAAGCTGAACTCTCACCTGTACGCCTCCACCTCATTGGTCCACGATGGAGTCTCCCTTGTGGTTAGTGTACCTGTCCTCCCTCCCTCTCACATGTGATTGGTTAAGAGGCTGAATGAAACATTGATGTAATTGGGGTGAACTGGTACTGAGGCTGACTGAGGGTGTGGTTGCTGTGGCAGCCGCGGGGCCTTACCCTGGCGCGTATCGAAGGCCCGATGACGGAGGGCGTGACCCTGAGGGAGAGGGGCGGGGCCTACGAGATCACACCCTCCACTGATGTCCGCTACCCTCCCGGCAGCACCACCAGCCTGCAGAACCACTGGTTACTGATAGGTACACACACACACACGCACATATACAGATATACACACACACAGAGACAAATGTTTTACATTTTGTTTCTGCGGTTTTATATGTTTGTGCATCGGTCTCTGTGTGTGTGTCTCTGTGTGTGTGTCTCTGTGTGTGTGTGTCTCTGTGTGTGTCTCTCTGTGTGTGTCTCTCTGTGTGTGTCTCTGTGTGTGTGTCTCTGTGTGTGTGTCTCTGTGTGTGTGTCTCTGTGTGTGTGTGTCTCTGTGTATGTGTGTGTGTGTATGTGTGTGTCTCTGTGTGTGTGTGTCTCTGTGTATGTGTGTGTGTGTCTCTGTATGTGTGTGTCTCTGTGTGTGTGTGTGTATGTGTGTGTCTCTGTGTATGTGTGTGTGTGTGTGTGTGTGTATGTGTGTGTCTCTGTGTATGTGTGTGTGTATGTGTGTGTCTCTGTGTGTGTGTGTCTCTGTGTATGTGTCTGTATGTGTGTGTGTGTGTCTCTGTGTATGTGTGTGTGTGTGCAGGTCACCACGAGCTGCCCCCTGTAGCTCACACCACCATGCTGAGAGATTTCCCAGTGAACCTGCAGCGTGCCGGTGATGCCGTCATCTCTCCCCGCTCCCCGGCCTCCCGCTACGACAACACCCACGTGAGCCAGGGGCCCTCCTCCCCTCTCCTCCTCTCCCCTCCTCTCCTCCTCCCTCCTCTCCTCCTTCCTCCTCTCTCCTCCCTCTCCTCTCCTCCCTCTCCTCCTCTCCTCTCCTCTCCTCCCTCCTCTCCTCCTCCCTCCTCTCCTCTCCTCCCCTCTCCTCCTCTCCCCTCCTCTCCTCTCCTCCCTCCTCTCCTCCTCCCTCCTCTCCTCCCTCCTCTCCTCCCTCCTCCTCCCTCCTCTCCCTCCAGTTCTCTCTCACCTCTCTCTCTCTCCTCCAGTTCCGGTCGGTGGCGGAGCGTGGCGGTGGTGATGGAGCTGCGGGGGACGGGGGGGTGCGGGGGTCTCCAGCAGGGGGCGTGAGGCCCCCTGGGGGCCTGTCCTCCGTGCTACCTGGCTCCCTGTCCCAGGACCCCCTCACCCTGGCCACCCTCACCCTGCTGCTGGGGGGCTGGCTGGCCTTCGCCCTCACCTACCC